>MU183680.1:0-64443 GCA_016904865.1 Pissodes strobi | reverse complement strand
AAACTGAAAGTTGTTCACCTCGACAGACTGAAAGCATACCACGGACATGCAGTATCTGATCGGGACGATCAGGTTTAAGAGGGAGGCAATGTCACGACTAACAACCATCCGAACGTTTTTGTGCTACCCTATAGAACTAGCCGCCGCGCCGTGCCCCTCGCTTCTCTGTCTGTATGAATCATCGCCCGGCCGGCTGCGAAGTTTCGGGATCGCTGGAATTATCTCGATGGCCTCGTCGAGATCATATAGAGTGGACTCGGAATACTTCCCGAATATTCGTGATGGATTGGAGATTATATATAAGCAGACCTAAGGCCAATGTTAGTCAGTCGGATAGTTAGTTCAGTTCAGTTAATCATTGAGTGTTGAATAGATATTAGTGGTAAAGTTATAAGACTAGTTTAGTGAGTTAAATTGTATACAGTGGTAGTGAATAAAGAGAGTATTAGTTGAAAATAGCAAAGTTATAATTCTGTTAAGAACCCACGGGAAAAACGTAACAATATCAATAACTATAGACCAATCAGTCTGATTAACACTTTCTCCAAGATATTGGAGAAATGTGTGAAGGACCGGTTTATTTCATTTTTGAAGGTGAACAACATTTTGTCGGATAGACAGTTTGGATTTGTTGCTGGACTGAGCACTAGTGATGCGATATATGAATTAATAAAAAGAATAACCAACCATTTTGATAGTGGTCGGAAGTGTATAGCAGTTTTCCTAGATCTTGCGAAGGCATTCGATACTGTGTCGCACGATCTCCTGCTTAAAATGTTAAGCGGACATGGGATTAGGGGCACTGTATTGGATGTCTTTAAGAGTTGCCTTGCGGGCAGGCGCCAGTATGTTCGGATTGGTGATGCTATGAGTGGAGAGGAACAGATTCAGATTGGTGTGCCCCAGGGTACCGTGTTGGGGGACCTCTTTTATTTAATCTTTACATAAATGCCCTTACAAACCTTGACATAAAGGGTACAATAATATCATACGGCGGTTCTGTTTCAAGGTTCATCTTGGGAAGATGTTAGGGAAGTGGTCCAAACGGAGCTTAGGAGAATTAAACATCTTTTAAATTCGCTAAAATTTTCTCTTAACATAAAAAAGACAAATTACATAGCCTTCTCTATTAATGCATCAAACAGACCAGATTTTGAAAACATAAAAATTGATAACTTTGAAGATGAAATTACAGCAGTAAAAAATGTGACGTATTTGGGCATTATTATTGATGAAAACTTGAAATGGGAGGAACATGCACTATATATAACAAAAAAAATTAGAGCTATTTTACATAAGTTTTATCAACTACACGAATTACTATCTAGAAGACTACTGCTGTTGATTTACAAGACACTGA
The DNA here is from genome assembly GCA_016904865.1 of Pissodes strobi. Taxonomy (NCBI): domain Eukaryota; kingdom Metazoa; phylum Arthropoda; class Insecta; order Coleoptera; family Curculionidae; genus Pissodes; species Pissodes strobi. The sequence goes on along the minus strand of MU183680.1, from coordinate 63,083 downwards.
TTGAGTCCTTGTTGACTTATGGTATATTGATATGGGGTGGTCTGTATAATAATGCTCTAAACCAACTTAATGTTGTCCAAAACACAATTTTAAAAAGAATAGATTGTATCCCACCACTTTGTTGTACCAAGAAAATATTTACATTTCGTACAATGTATGTCTCTAAATTATGTGCTTTTGTCTTGAAATCCAGCGAACTTAAGCAATATGCTGGTCATGGCCATGTAACTAGATTTAGGACAAAGAATAATTTGAATATTCCAAAAAGTCATAAAAATAAATCAAAAATTTGTTACTTACTTAGGTCCTAAATGTTTTAATCTTTTACCAAATGATATAAGGGAGATTAAGAATAAGAAAAAATTCTTTGACTGTACCATGGAGTATATTAAAAATAATTTTCATTTGTTCGCATCCTTGTTTTATTGGGTGGCAATTTCCAATTTCGTTTCTTTTCTTTTCTTTTTACTTCAATTACTTTAGTCTACTTTAGGGATAAGTAATGTGTCCAGAATCTGAATTTCTGAATTTTTCTTTTAATTTAGGCACTACATGTGTAAACAAAGGTAGGTACTTAAATGATTAATAGGTACTGTAAACAAAGCACTCAAAGCAGATCAACAAATAGATAACGAATGTAGCCCTTGACCTTGTATTTAGTGATCTGGGCAGCATTGTGACACGGGAGCCTAATGATTTAATTTTTGCTAATAGTATTCATCCTAATGCTATTAGGTTTGATATTCAGTTGGGCAGTGCTGCTCAGATTGCTGGGTATGAGGAATTTTATTATGATTTTAGAAATTGTGATTATTTTCAGATTAATGAGTGTCTTGCATTAGTTAGTTGGGATGAGGTTTTGAGCTCTAATAATATAGAAGAATCTTTGGCCTCTTTTTATGGCATTCTGTATGATGTGATTGAAATATTTGTACCTCTTAAAAGACATAAAACTTCTACATTTCCTAAATGCTTCACTGCAGAATTGAGATGTATGGTTGTACAAAAAAAAGATTGTTCATAAGCGGTTCATGGAGTCGGGTGATGAAGATTCCTATAATCAGTTTATTGAGTTGAGAGAAGGCTGTAGGCGCCTCAGGCGGCGCTGCTATGATCCGTACATTGATAGGATTGAGAATGGAATATCGGAGGACCCGAGGAGGTTTTGGAGCTTTGTTGCTGATCTTAGAAATGGGCACGACTTACCTCAAAATGTTGAGTACAATGGTGTTGCGAGTAGCAATGTATCGGAGGCTGTAAACTTGTTTGCATCATTTTTTTCGACTGTGTATTCACCGGACAGGGTGGCTCATATGCATGAGCCCCATCTTTCCGAACTGATTTCTGTGGGGGGTTGCACTTTTGGTGTTTGATGCCATAACTGCATTGCCTTTGCGCCTTTCTGCGGGTCCTGATGGAATACCTGCATATTTTTTAAAACAATGTCGGTTTGACCTATCCTTGGCAATTTATAAACTGTCCAACTTATCCCTGTCATCAGAGATCTTTCCGGACATCTGGAAATCATGTTATCTCAGACCAATATTTAAATCAGATAACAAAAGTAGTGTTAATAACTACAGAGCAGTTTGTAATCAGTCTGATATCCCAAAATTATTGGATTGCCTAGTTGGTCGGAGATTGTCATGGGAATTCAGACACGATATTAATGAGGAGCAACACGGCTTCATGCAGGGCAGGTCAACGGCTACAAATCTGGTTCTGTATCAAAATTTCGTCACTTGTGGCATGGAGGGTGGACGGCAGGTTGACTCTGTTTATCTAGACTTTTCTAAAGCCTTTGACAGGGTCAATCACCGTTTACTTTTAGCAAAACTTGGGAAGCTTGGTATAAGTGGATCATTTCTTGAATGGATCGAGAGTTATTGATCAGACAGGATTCAATACGTTCGGTGTTGTGGGTCATTATCAGGTCCCATCCATGTGCCATCGGGAGTTCCACAAGGATCCTACTGTGGGCCTATTCTGTTCTCTTTGTTTGTGATGGACTTGGTGCAGAACATCAGTTCCAGTGAATGCTTATTTTTTTGCGGATGAACTTAATGTATTCAAGTGCATCGACTCCTTGCAGGACGCAGATGATCTGCAGCGGGACCTCAATTATATTTATGAGTGGTCTGAGAGAAATTGTATGGATATAAATGTGGCGAAGTGTTTTCGAATGATCTTCACTCGTTCATTACAGCCTTTAGTTTGTCAGTATCATCTAAATAGTGCGGTTTTGCCTATGTGCACTCAAATGAAGGATCTTGGTGTCACCGTTGACAGCAAGATGTCTTTTAATGTTCACATTGCTAATATTTTGTTCAGCGTATCTCCACCGATTTTTCAATGTTAACTTTTCGTAATCTCTATTGTTCTATTGTAAAGTCCTTGCTGGAATATTGCTAAGTTGTTTGGTCACCGTCTTATGGAGTATATGTTGAAGCCATTGAAAGAGTTCAAAGAAGGTTTGTGAAAATACTTGCTTTTAGATGTGGATATCAGAGAGAGGACTATCGATATCAATCAATCAATGCTTTATTGTCCAAGAATACAATTACTCCTATTGACAAAGCACACCATCAACTAATTAGCATTAGAGTATTAATAATATGATGTTCTCTTGGAGTTCAATCTTCAGTCTCTGCAGACTAGGAGGCAGATTGCTGACTTGTGTTTTTTGCACAATGTTTTAAGTGGTGGCATACGATGCCCTGAACTACTTGCCTTGGTTCCGTTCAACATTGGTGTGAGGAGAGGTAGAAATACAAATATTTTTGTTGTACCGTTTCACTCAACTAACTATGGCAGAAACAACCCTTTAACTCGTTTATTGGATGGGGCTAATCAATTTAATAATAGATACGATAACATAGATTTATTCAATTCAAGGCTGGTTAGTTTTAAGTCCTTTTTAAGAAGCCACTTGTGATGTAACTAATGTGTGATTTTACTACTCTTACTGTTATTACTGAAATGTGTGATTTTTATTTGTGTGATGTGTATGTGACATTTTTTTTAGTATTTTTGTTATTCTTGTGATATTTTAAAATTAGTTTATGAATGTGCTTTAAATGTGGTTATTATTAATGTATTTTGTAAAATGGCATTTTCGTTAATAAATAAATAAATAACGGAAGGCAAATATCGGGCGACATTGCCGGTTGCCGGATCTGTTTGTTTTTGGAAATTGAAACTTCTTTGGCGGGGTGCAAATCGAGACTCGATGAAACGGAAACGAGGAAACGCTCGATGAAAAGGAAAAGGCGACACCAATAAAAAGTTATAGATATATGGATGTAGCCTTCGAGAGAATTAGTTGGAATACAGTATACAGTTGTTACATGTTATACGCTAAGTACGTCGCGGCCGTTAAGGGGTCACACTAAAAAGTTGGAGAGGAGAAATGCAACAAACTGGTGAGAAGGAACTTTTTGGTTAATCGTGTGGTCTACGAATGGAACAATCTCCACAGGAATACAGTGTCTGTAAACAATATAAACATTTTCAAAAAAATCTACTTGATGCAGAAATGAAAGAAAAAAGTGCCCACTTTGTCCACTATAGTCTGTAAAGCTTGATGGGAACAACTTCATCGGCTCTGCCGCTTGTTTGTTTCTAGAATGATAATAATAATAATAATAATAATAATAATGTTTGCCAAGAGCACAAAGTAAAAAGTAGTTGTCGTCCGTTAACTGAAGTTAAGCAACGTCGAGCGTGGTTAGCACTTGGGGTGACCGCTTGGTGTAGTTTTATAAAGGTTTCACTTCTACCGCGTGTGAGATGTTTTTAATTTTACTTATACAGGGTGTCCGGAAATAGCATCGCCAAATTACAGATGGTGATTCTACATAAAAAAACATGAACATTTTTTCATATAAACATGGGTCCGAAAATGCATAGTTTCCAAGATACAGGGTGTCAAACTTTTTATAAAAAATCAGTTTTTTGTTAATATCTTAAATATGATTTTACTGATTTTGTTGAAATTTGGCATGGTTATCTGTAGTAATAAGGGGCTCATTTAGCCTTAATTATATTAAAAATATAAAGTCCAGTGGCGTCCCGGAGGGCATCATAATGAATATTATTGACAAAAAAGTGTGCGCCGCTGACTTTTTCAAACACTTTATATTTTTTTCGTATTAAGCAACTAAAAATACAATATTTTTGATTTTTGAGTTGTGTTCGTATCTTGCGTCGTTTTTGATTAAAAAAGTAAAAACCAGTTTATTACATTTCCAAACTTTTTTGATAAAATTGATTTTTTTATTTATATCTTAAATATGCTAACACCGATTTTGTTGAAATTTAATAGGGTTATCTGTAGTAACAGGCGGCTCATTTAGCGTTTATTAGATTAAAAATATAATGTCCAGTGGCGTCCCGGAGGCATCATACGGAATATTAATGACAAAGAAATGTGCGCCACTGACTCTTTTAAACATTTTATATTCTTTTCGTATTAAGCAGCTAAAAATACAACAATTTTGTTTCTTGAATTGTTTTCGTATCTCGCTTCGTTTTCGAGAAAAAAGATAAAAACCAGTTTATTACATTTCTTTAGGGCACCAAATTCTACATCAAACGCTGTAATAAATTGGTTTTATTTTTTTCTCAAAAACGAAGCAAGATACGAAAACAATTTAAGAAACAAAAATGTTGTGTTTTTAGTTGCTTAATACGAAAAAGATATAAAATGTTTAAAAGAGTCAGTGGCGCACATTTCTTTGTCAATAATATTCGGTATGATGCCCCCAGGGACGCCACTGGGCATTATATTTTTAATCTAATAAACGTTAAATGAGCCGTCTGTTACTACAAATAACCCTATTAAATTTCAACAAAATCGGTGATAGCATATTTAAGATAAAAATAAAAATATCGATTTTATCAAAAAAGTTTGGAAATGTAATAAACCGGTTTTTACTTTTTTAATCGAAAACGACGCAAGATACGAAAACAACTCAAGAATCAAAAATATTGTATTTTTAGTTGCTTAATACTGTTACGTTTTTCCCGTGGGTTCTTAACAGAATTACAACTTTGCTTATTTTCAACTAATACTCTCTTTATTCACTACCACTGTATACAATGTAACACTCTATACTACTCTTAACTTTACCACTAATATCTATTCAACACTCAATGATTAACTGAACTCCACTAACTATCCGACTTAGGTCTGCTTATATATAATCTTAAATCTATCACGAATATTCGGGAAGTATTCCAAGGCCACTCTATAGCTCTGTTCCAACTGACTATGAAAACCGTACATGGGACGGTATTTTCCAGTTGTATAATTCGTTTGTCAACATGACAGGATATTTATCGCCTTCAAAAGTGAAATTGACAACTAGAAATGACGGTCCCTCGTACGGTTTTCAAGTCGGTTGAAACAAACCTATAATAATGATCTCGACGAGGCCATCGAGATAATTCCAGCTATCCCGTAACTTCGCGGCGGGCCGGTCGATGATTCATACAGACAGAGAAGCGAGGGGCACGGCGGGGCGGCTAGTTCTATAGGGTAGCACAAAAACGTTCGGATGGTTGTTAGTCGTGACATTGCCTCCCTCTTAAACCTGATCGTCCCGATCAGATACTGCATGTCCGTGGTATGCTTTCAGTCTGTCGAGGTGAACAACTTTCAGTTTGCTTCTAGGACTACGCTGAATTCTATACACAACGTCATTAATTCTTTTGATGACTGTATAGGGTCCTTCCCATACTGGCGTTATCTTGGGAGATCTTCCTTTCTTCCTTTGCGGATTATATAACCAGACTTTATCGTTCATCTGAAATCCCATAGAATTAGCTTTGAGATCATATCGTGTCTTCATTCGGTCACTGGCTTTCTCCGTGTTTTCTCTGACTAATTCATGGATGTATAGTAACTTTTCCTTAAGGGAGTCCGCGTAGTCTTGAATTTCCATATCCTGGTTGTCTGGCGTTCCGAATAATAGGTCGCAGGGTAAGCGGAGTTCTCTTCCAAATAAAACCATGGCTGGTGTTAGTCCTGTCGTGTCATGGACTGCTGATCGATAGGCCATTAAAAATAGTGGTATGTGTTGGTCCCAATCCTTCTGATGTTCATCTACGACCTTTGACAAATGTTCTTCAATGGTCTTGTTAAACCTTTCAACCATGCCGTCTGATTGTGGATGTAGGGCGGTAGTCCGTGTTTTATGGATGTTGAGTAAATCACAGACTTTCTGGAAAACCTTGAATTCGAAGTTGCGTCCTTGATCTGAGTGCAGCTCTAACGGAACACCAAATCTGCTGAATAGGTTATTCACAAGGACCTCTGCTATGGTAACAGCTTCTTGATTGGGGATTGCAAAGACTTCAGGCCATTTACTGAAGTAGTCAATTGCCACTAAAATGTACTTGTTACCATTATTTGTTTCTGGAAAAGGGCCAGCTACGTCAATGGCGATACGTTCAAACGGTAGGCCCACATTATACTGTTTCATTTTGCCCCTAGATCTTGTTTTGGGTCCTTGGCTTGCGGCACAAGTTGAACACTGCCGACACCACGATTTCACATCTTGGCAGTAGTTGACCCAGTAAAATCTGTCGCGAATCTTGTCAATCGTTTTGTTCACTCCGAGATGAGCACCAGACTTTCCATTATGAACTTCTTCCAGAACTTCCGATATCTTCCTCCTTGGTACCACTAACTGTGTCTTCACTACTTTTCCATCGGCGCTTTCCCAGGCTCGTTTAAGAAGTCCATTTTCCACCACCAGGGAGTCCCACTGAGCCCACAGAGTTTTAAAAGCAAGTCCTTTAGTTGATATCTCGCTCCAGCTTGGTCTTGGTTCGTGTTCTTCTTTAGCTGTTAGCAATAGTACTATTTCACTATCTTCAAGCTGATCCTTTTTAAGTTGCTCTGTGGTCCACTGCTGATCAACCTCAAATTTCGTTTGCCTAATCGGAATAATTCCTTCTCGTTGATCTACTCTTTGGCAATGCTTACAATTATCCGCGCATCGTCTTCTGGATAAAGCATCTGCATTATTATGCAATCTCCCCGCTCTGTGCTTAACCTTAAAATTATATTGTTGTAACTTTTCAAGCCACCTGGCTACCTGTCCTTCAGGTTGTTTCATATCCAAAAGCCATTTAAGTGCTGCATGATCAGTCCTTATCAGAAATTCTTGCCCATATAGATATTGATGGAAATGCTCAGCAGACCGTACTATTGCCAAAAGCTCTTTTCGGGTTACACAGTAGTTACGTTCAGGTTTCGAAAGTGTTCGACTGTAGTATTCGATAACTCGTTCTTCCCCTGCTTGTACTTGCGATAAAACTGCTCCGATGCCGGTGTTACTTGCATCTGTGTCCAATACAAATTTACCCTTTTGTTCCGGATATCCCAATATTGGACTAGAACATAGAGCCGCTTTTAATTTCCTGAACGCAGAATCGCAGTTATGATCCCAGTTATAATTAGCTCGTCCTTCAGTGAGCTTATGTAGAGGTGCCGCTATATTTGCAAATCCTTCCACAAATCTTCTATAATAAGTACATAGTCCAAGGAAGCTCCGCAGTTCATGTTTGTCGCGAGGACGAGGCCAGTCCTTGATTGCTGTAATCTTCCGTTGGTCGGTTTGGATTCCCTCTGGTGATACAACATGCCCGAGAAATTCAACTTTTTGTTGGAAAAGAAAACATTTCTTTGGATTCAGTAAGAGCTGAGCATTCTTGATTCTAGTAAAAACTTCATGCAAGTTTTGTAGGTGCTCTTCGAATGTTTTTCCCATTACCATTATATTATCAAGATAGACCAGGCATGTCTTCCAAGTGAGGCCTCGTAGAACAACCTCCATAAGACGCTCAAAAGTAGCGGGGGCATTGCATAATCCGAAGGGCATAACTTTAAACTGATATAAACCACTTCCGGTAGAAAAGGCAGTCTTTTCCTTATCTTGTTCGTCGATGCCTACTTGCCAGTAGCCGCTCTTTAAATCGAGTGTTGAGAACCAATGAGAACCTACTAGTGTCGTCAACGTGTCATCAATCCTGGGAAGTGGATAGCTGTCTTTCTTGGTGACGTCATTGAGCTTTCTATAGTCCACGCAGAATCTGGTAGTTCCATCTTTTTTGGTGACTAAGACAACAGGAGACGACCATGGGCTCGATGATTCCTCAATAATTCCATCGTCAAGCATCTTGTTGACTAATGTGGTAACCTCTTGCTGCTTCGTCACTGGTAGCCTCCGAGGATGCTGTCGTATGGGGTGAGCACTTCCAGTGTCGATTTTATGTTTTATGATGTTCGTTCTTCCAGTATTGCCATTTTCCTTTCAAAGGCTGTGCTCTGCTCTTTGATAAATTGTGTAGCTCTCTTCAGTTCTTCGGAAGACAGATGTTGCCATGACTTATGGAAATGTTCTAGGACTTCCTTAGGTGATGTTGAGGGTGTTACTTCTGACTGCGTTTCGCAACTGGTTACCCACTGCACCGGCTCGCAAGTGGCTATTACATCTCCTTTATTGATTTTGATGGAATTGGATGAAATATTTGCTATCCTTATCGGTATTTCGCCGTCGGTTTTGACTAGTGCTTTGCCTACGAGGTGTTTGCAAGGCAAATCGTGGTGTTGGATAAGTCCGATGCAGCCTCCAAAATCCTTCTCCAATTTCCCAAAAATTATCTGCTCGGTATTTCCGCTTATTCTGACAGTACATGCCGCCACTACTTTAGTCGGTGTGCCATCGTCTGTTTTGTTAAGGATGAACTCTTCGGTGCCAAACTTCAGAAGATTAAGCTTGTTGTCAAAAGAGAATCCATGTTGACCGATGAGATCCATCCCCAAAATAAATTCATCTTCGATGTCGGCGACTAACACTGTGTGGTGTAATTTAATTCGTCCCAGTTGAAGTTCGATATCCATTTCCCCAAGTACTTCAGCTGTCTCACCGGTAACGGTACGTAAAACTACATTCTTTGATATGGGTAGAGCTTCTACTCTATTTACTCTGTTGGACCTTATCAAAGATACCGCCGCACCAGTGTCAACAGTAATTGTTATGGCTCTTCCGTTGATCTTTCCTGTAATTGTTAGACTGTCGGCGGCTTTTCCTAGGCTTTTTATGGAGACGATCCTGGGGGCTTTATCTTCTTTAGCCAACACCCGCCCCGCAATGTTGACTAATTGAAGTTTTCCTGATTTGACTTGGGGGCCCTAGCGTCTCTGGACGGAGATCTAAACCGTAGTTGTACTCGGCAGTCTCTTTTGAAATGTCCAGTCCTGCCACATCTATAGCACTGATTTGATGTATTTCGGTTAAGTGGCCTATCTTCCCTTGGCTCCCGGAATCTCGCCGTGGCCTGAAGAACTTCCGTTAATTTCTTCAAAATTTCACCCATCTCATTTAATTCACAGCTGTTTGTCGGCTTTTCTTCCTGGATGGATACGGCCCTGATTTTTGGCTTGGAGATGTTACAGGCCGCCTCGATTTCTAGGGCTCGACCCAAAGCTTCGCTGCTATTATCAAATTTGGCTAGGCGTAGCATTTTCTGAGTTTCTGGATCTCTAATACCATCCACGAAATATTGGGCAGCAAGTTCCTCTTGAAATTCCTCTGTCGCTCCCGGGTAGGCCAATTGAATGAGACGTCTAATGTCTGCCTCAAACTCTTGCAGGTTTTCACCAGGCTTCTGATGTCGGGACTTAACTTGTGCCTGATACAGTTGTCTTCTATGTTGGTCGCCAAATCGTCTCTCCAGGACAGCTACGAGTATGTCATATTTCCCTTGTTGGCTGATGGGAATGGTCTGTAGTAGTTCTAGGGCAGACCCACGAAGCGCTACCACTAGTGATGTAGCCATTGCTTCATTATTCCAACCGTTGGCAACAGCAGCGGCTTCAAATTGTCTTTTGTACATTGTCCAAGATGTTTGACCGTCATACGTTGGAGGTTTGATGTTATGCCCTGTGGCGAATACCCTCTCGGTGGGTCCTTGATGTTTTAGTCTGGTAAATTCTGCTTGTAGATTCCTCATTTCTTGCTGTACGTTTCTTACTTCTTTTTGTACACTTCCAACTTCTTTTTGTATATTACCTACTTCTTTTTCAAATTTTTCGTCCAATATTTTCTGTAATTTTCCTTGCTCGCCTACCACTACATCCAACATCCATTTCTGAAGCCGGTCCTGTTCTATTTGCCTTTTATCTTCTTGATCTTGTAAAATTTTCTGAAGTTGGTCCTGTTCTACTTGCCTTTTGTCTTCTTGATCTTGTAAAATTTTCTGAAGCCGGTCCTGTTCTGCTTGCCTTTTGTCTTCTTGATCTTGTAAAATTTTCTGAAGCCGGCCCTGTTCTGCTTGCCTTTTGTCTTCTTGATCTTGTAAAATCTTCTGAAGCCGGTCCTGTTCTGCTTGCCTTTTGTCTTCTTGATCTTGAAAAATTTTTTGAAGCCGGTCCTGTTCTATTTGCTTTTTACGTTCTTCCTCTTCCCGATCAGCGTTTAAATTATCCATAAAATCGGCCAACATTTTATTTATTTGCTCCATTTCCGCCGTTTGTTGCCTTGTATTGACCATAGAATGTTATAAAATTTTACCAGAATCCACCAATCAAACGGTCTCGTTGACGTACTTGTACTTCTTTCCTCGAAAAATACTTCGCAAGTCCGGTCCCTTCACAATCCAACTTCTGACACCAAATGTTACGTTTTTCCCGTGGGTTCTTAACAGAATTACAACTTTGCTTATTTTCAACTAATACTCTCTTTATTCACTACCACTGTATACAATGTAACACTCTATACTACTCTTAACTTTACCACTAATATCTATTCAACACTCAGTGATTAACTGAACTCCACTAACTATCCGACTTAGGTCTGCTTATATATAATCTTAAATCTATCACGAATATTCGGGAAGTATTCCAAGGCCACTCTATATGATCTCGACGAGGCCATCGAGATAATTCCAGCTATCCCGTAACTTCGCGGCGGGCCGGTCGATGATTCATACAGACAGAGAAGCGAGGGGCACGGCGGGGCGGCTAGTTCTATAGGGTAGCACAAAAACGTTCGGATGGTTGTTAGTCGTGACAATACGAAAAAAACATAAAGTGTTTGAAAAAGTCAGCGGCGCACACTTTTTTTGTCAATAATATTCGGTATGATGCCCTCCTGGACGCCACTGGACTTTATATTTTTAATCTAATTAAGGCTAAATGAGCCCCTTATTACTACAGACAACCCTGCTAAATTTCAACAAAATCAGTAAAATCATATTTATGATATTAACAAAAAACTGATTTTTTATAAAAAGTTTGAGACCCTGTATCTTGGAAACTATGCATTTTCGGACCCATGTTCATATGAAAAAATGTTCATGTTTTTTTATGTAGAATCACCCTCTGTAATATGGCGACGCTATTTCCGGACACCCTGTATAGTTTTAATATCGCTCTGCTGAAGTTTTCACTTCTGTCGTGCAGTTTTAAGCACACACATTTTTGAAGTGAAAACTTCTTTAGTGCCGTTAGCCGGTTAAGAATGAGTGATTTGAGACTCGATGAAACAAATGAAACAGAAACGAGGAAACAAAAAAAGCGACACCAATGAAAAGATATATAGATATAGGGCAATTGCATCAGCATATCCGAATTTGCCAACTGCAGACTTATCACAAATAACTATTTTTTGCATTATTTGATTTCGAACATAGATAGCTGTACCTCCATGCTTCCCTTCTTCTCGATAGAAACTCGCTACAAGCCTAACACATTTCCAGTGTTCGGTTAAGTACACATAGCATTGCCACTTCTTGATTTTCTGAAAATAGTGTATCCAATTTGTCCACACTATTTCATAGAGACTGATTAATTATACCGAAGAACTTTTTGGATGCACGTGTTGGTTTACTGTTTTCTTGGTTTTAATGAAATCTATAGTTGTCCTTTATAAAAAAATCCCCAGCTGAATCATACCTCTTGTAGGGCTCAAAATTGAGTCTTTTTATCCCTACTTTTGTAGCCAAAAGGCAGGGTCACATAATTCATATTTTCTTTTTGTTCGTATATCCATACTTTTCTTTTTGATCCTACAAAGCCCATGTCTTTCTCTTCCTGGGACACTTCAGTGATGCCTAATCTTTTGCGTGGTTGTTGTGTAACAGATTTTGTTCTCCTGTTTATTCTGCATTTTCACATCAAAAATCAATATGTCAGATATTATATTACTGAAACAAGAATATCCCCAGGCCCTAGAAATAACATCAAGCGTTTGGCACCTCCACAGGAATAAAAAAAAAATAAGAGTTAAAAACTTCATGTAAAAGAAATTACTGTGCCGTGTGAATTGAATGCAATTTCCTTCGCATTTTTGCCGATTATTTAGGCAAAAAGTGTGTAATTGGCTTTATTTTGGGTTGTAAGACTTTCCTTAGACCTCCAGAATTGTGCTGGAGTTGAAATAAAAAGTCCGAAGAGGTTAAAACCACACTTCTGAGTTATTCTGTGAAAGGCCACTGAAAGTCTATTGGCCTTTTCTTTCTTTGGGTTAAGACTACTCCTCCAGGTGTATTCCCTCTATTCTGAGACTACCATAGATGTCTAGACATCAGTAGGTATTTCGGCACATGAGCGTGGGAAAATTTTGAAGACCGTGGGAAAAATTGCGGGGGCGTGGCACTTTGTCGGCGCCTTTGATCTATCGTGGCACGCGCCGCGATCGCATGACGTCAGACCGTGGGAATTTTTGTTGACCTTGACGGTTGGCCATTGACAGCTGACAGTTGTCCCAGGGGTAGTAGGAGTAGTTGGATCACGTAAACGAACACAGGCGTGGCGGTTGACAGTTGACAGGCACGTTCGGAATCTCTCGACTATCCTCGGAAATGCCTAAATTAATAAAAAGTCTTGGAGTCTTGCTGGGATCGAACCTATAACCCTATACATCATAGGCCAACGATATTAACCACTAGTCCATTGGCGAACTTATAAATAATCGTTTAAGTGTTGTATTTGAAGTTTAATCGTCGCACCAGTAGTAAGATATTAATTTAATTCATAGCAATAAATAACTTTATTTTAAAATAATAAAAGTCTTAGAGTCCTGCGGGGATCGAACCACGAACTTTCACCATGCGAGGCAAAAACGATACCACTGAATCAACTGAACCATACCGATATACTATTTAGAAGTGTGTATATGACGCAATAGGGTTATGTTTAAAAATAATGAAATAACTTTTGGCCTTCAATTAGTATTAATTTAATCACAAAAACGAATAGGGAATTAGACGGTAAATTGTCATCATTTTAGATCGAAAAAATGTCTCTTTATTTTAATGTTTATTTAGGTTAAATATACAAAGTGAGTAGATAAAATTATAATACTAAATGCTAAAAGTATTACACGACTGCGTAATCCATATTTTTTCAGATTTCCAGAAGCGTTTGAAAATCAGTAATGTGTTATATTAATATTTCACTTGTAAATAACTAGGATAAAACTAATGGGTATATACATACTTAGCTACCAGGCGAAAGGTGAATAATAATAAAAAAAATTTACGAGAAAGCTAAAAACTTAAACATACATAAAGTGCCTTGTGCTAATGTTATAATATTAAAAAACTACGACTAAAACACGTCTGCAGGGCCCATACTTTTTCCAGATTTTCTGAAAACAAAAGAAAACACGTCTTAGAAAAAAAATATTGGAAGTTTAAGCTAAAAATATCTTACACAGATTAATATTGAGTGGTGGGGTAAACACAAAAATTTCTTGTGAAATAGCGAATCCTTTAACATAAATAGTATCTACGTCTTAAAGCTCTCGATAAAGAATCTGATTAAGTTGATTATACTCAGTAATTCCCATGCTCAACACAAGATTTATGTTTATGACTAAGTCTTAAAAATATCTTACACAGATTAATATTGAGTGGGGGCAAACACAAAAATTTCTTGTGAAATAGCGCCCCTAAAACTGGAATTATAGGCGAAAAATTAAATAAAATTACAAAAATCTTACCACGACCATGCTTCAACGATTTCCAAGTTGGGTATTCGCTATGTGCGTTACACGACGCGACATCTGGTGGTACAAAATGTGGCGAATTTCTTAGATACGCAAAGTACATCGGAAACGATTGAAAATTCAAGAAAAATTGTTGATTTTAGTGCAATATAATTAGTTCATATGAGAATATTTATCGATTCGACTGAAAAAAGCCAAGTTCGATATTGAACATCAAATGGGACATATTAAGGCAAAAAAAATTGCGGATGAAGCACATTTTCTCAAAATAAATTGAAATAAAAAATTAAAATTCAACATACATTAACACAATTTCAGTACACTTTCTCCTAAGGTATAATCGCAGAAGGTTAATAATAACATAATATAAAGCTTCTTTTCATTCCAATTGCAAATAAAACTGTTTTTTTGCACTTTAAAACCATAATATAATATTTATCAGATAAACGTCAACATGACTATTTCTTAAAACATTATTATATTGGTTGGCTTAGCACGGCTGTTGTACGGGTAAATGTTGCCAAGTGTACTTTCTATTTGGTTCTAAAATATAACAGCCTCGTGTTGAATATGTTTCAAAAGTACTGTGAGACGAAAACTTCTTATAAATAATGATTCTTAATGGCTTTGTTTAATGAAATAACAATAACTCGAATATATGATTTACTAGAATTAGATGTTACGCTAGAAGGGGGTCACTTTTAATAATAAGTCATATAAACTAATTCATTTAGTTTATTGAAATAGATACAAATTTAAAAGATCATTTGGATTAGTTTAAGAGAGTATCACGCGTAGTGCGTTTGTTTTGTTACTTTGAATTAATTTTGATTTTGTGGTTGGTCAAGCGCGTAGTGCGCACGCCTCAATGCGCTTCTTTGGCTAATTAAAGTTAATTTCGATTATTTTTGCTTAATCTGGAAGGAGTGGGGGATTCAGGGGGGGGGGGGGGGGGGGGGGGAATCGCCCCCCCCTTTATTTTGAGAGACGAGGAAAGGGAACAAGCGGTTAGGTTTATTATTTTAATTTAATATTGTTGAAGAGAAACTTTTATTAAATATTTTGTTAGGCGAATATCCGATCTGGAAAAAATACTGGCTGCAAGAGTTTGTTGACAAAACAATGTCACTGATAATGTATTAGACGCATTAAAATTATGCGACGATATATGTATTTCCATATGTAAACAATTTTTAATAATATTAGGTTGATTTCCATTAAGTAATGCTACGCCAGAAAGAAGTTTTTCTTTTTTAAGACTGATTAAATCTTACTTAGGGACAAACATGTCTCATTTAAGACCTTCTGCCTTAGCATTACTGAATATCCGTAAGGATATTGAAGTAGATGAAGAAAGAATAATAGATAATAGATAAATTTACAAGTAAAAGAACAGATAATTAGATTTTGTTTTATAGGACCGTGTTCATTTTATTACCTACTATAGTTTTTTTGCTTAAAAGTACTTATGTGTTTTCGTTTTATTAAAGTTTTTGTTATTTTATGTCACGGTTTAGTTATTTCTATAGGTATATACACACCTACATAATAATATTATTCTGAGAATTAATTTTATTTTTTATATTTAACTCCGTTTTTTTTTTGTTCAATAAAAGTGCTTATAACGATTAAACTATGTTTTGCATTACCTATATGTTGCAGATTATTAAGGATTATGATTTCAAGCTTATTTCAAATGTTTTTAAAGCTACCTAGCACATATATGTATAGGATATAGGTGTATATAAAAGAAAATTATGTACCTCACCTCTATAAGCACACAAATTAAGTGAAACTTCTGAGATATTAGAAATTAAATTTTTATTTTTTTGTTGATACTTTTTTTTTCTCGACTTTTGCCCCCAGTTTCGACACTTTTTTACAATTTTTTTCTTTTGTTTTCATCTTTTTTTTCGCCGAGAACCGCGTTTCTCTAACTTTTTTTTTAATATATTTTTTCTTTATTATTATCTTTCCGAATTTTTTTTTACGTTTTTGTTTAAAATTTTCTTATTTTTAAAACATTTTTTTTTATATAGAATTTTTTTCATTCTATTTTTGCTGATTACGTTCGACTTTTTTTCGCCGAAAGTTGCGTTCCTCTAACTTTTTTTTCTTATTTCGTTTTATAATACTTTTTTATTAACTTTCCGAACAATTCTTTACGTTTTTTTTTATTTTTTTTCCATTTTTTCGGAGGGTGTCTAGTTTGGGTTAGTCCAGAATACTCATTTTACCCTGGCTACGTGTTCTCAAAATTTCAACCCTCTAGTTATACTGGAACATGCTTAATTAAAAGGGGTTTTACTTAGATAGCCGTTTCAACTTTGATAAGTGTTTCACTTCGATAAGCTATGTTGGGGTTTGGAACCTTCGGCAACATGCACTAAAACGGAGTTCTATCCACAATACCGAAACAGAATTATTGCACTCGACGCGCGTTTCGCTAACTATGTTAGCATCATCAGGAGATGATTAAAACTTCGATAAGCGTTTCATTTTTTCTGACTTTACCCTCGATGAAGAAGTTTCACTTCAAAAACCAACGTCCTCCCCTTTTTCATGGCCTGGATCCGCCTCTGTCTGGAATACGTTAATTAGGGTTAGTTTTTGTTAATTTAGGTTAGTATGGGTTAGTTTTGGTTAGTCTGGGTTGGTTTTGCTTAGTTTATGATAGCGAAGAGAAAAGGTCGCGTAGCGCGCTTTTCTTTTTATTTTGGTTAATTAGGGTTAGTCTGGGTTAGTTTTGGCTAGTATGGATTTCTTTTGACTAATCTGGGTTAGCCTGGATTAGTTTGGGTTAGTTTGGGTAAGTTTTGATTAGTATGGGTTAGTTTTGGTTAGTATCGGTTGGTTTTGCTTAGATTGGAATAGCGAAGAGACAAGCGCGCATAGGTTAATTATGGTTAGCCTGGGTTAGTTTTAGTTAGTCTTGATTAGTTTGTATTACTCTGGGTTGGTTTTGGTTAGTTTGCGTTAGTGCTGGCTAGTTTGGGTTAGTGTTGGTTATTTTGGGTTAGCTATGGTTGATTTACTGACAAGCGAACGTAGCGCGCTTGTCTTTTAAATATATTTCATTTTGATTTTGATCTAGGGCTTTTACTGGGAAATGAACAAATTGACTCGACAGTGTACCGTAAGTAAACTTTTATTACTTATATATACATGTATGGCTAAACAGCCAGGGTTAGTTTTGCTTAGTATGGGTTACTTTTGGTCAATCTGGGTTAGTTTGGCTTAGTTTACGTTAGTCTGGACTAGTTTTGTTTAGCTTGGGTTACTTTGCATTAGTCTGAATTAGTTTTGGTTAGTTTGAGTTAGTTAACAGACAAATGGGAGCTTATTTGGTTAGTCTGAGGCATATAAGGAACAAGCGCGCGGTGTGCGCTTGTTTAGTTACTTTCACAAGTTGTTATTCTACTTTATGAAACATGCTCCTAGACTTCGCAATTTGCTTACTTGAAAATCAAGAAGGTTAGCCAAGTCTGACAACATTGCAAGTAAATTGTCATCATTAACGTCATATAGGGAGAGTTTTCGCATTAAAATGTCACCAAACAGCCTCATATCTGAAATTTCTTTTTCAATTTTTGGCGTCAAAAGTGCTTCATCCGCAAATTTTTTTTGCATTAATGTGTTCCATTTGATGTAATCTTTCCATTAAACCCAAAAAAACCTTTAAAATCGACAGTGCTTATATGACACCAGACCCTTTTTCGATGTATTCTACGTATTTATTTGTATACTAGCTGAAGAAAGTTCCAAATTTATCCGACTCGCGCGCACGATCGTTCGTCATTTCTCCCACTACCCTAACGCACAGAGCGAATAGTCTTGTTGTACTTCTGTACATAATATTCAAGACGCCACTAAAACTCACCGGATCCTGGCCAATCGGGTGATGGGTCCGCCCACGCGACGTGACAGTTTAACTTTTAGAGGTTAGCGGCAAAAAAACAACGACATTTTGTCAAGACGTGTAAGGTGTTTAATTTCAACGATTTCTCCCTGAATTTGCATTATTTATGAATATTTTTAGTCTAGTTACTTTCTAGACATATTTATTTAGTGTGTTCAAGTATTCTCCGAGAAATAGGACTCAAGGAAATACTATTACATCACATCGAGAATAATTTAAGACTGTTTTGGTAAGTTTTCATTTCTAATGTATAGATTATAGATTTGTTTTCAGATTTAATACTATTAAGTCTACTTTCTGATTTGCAGGTACAAAGTGGATATAATCTTATATTCTTTAGTGCTTGAGGCGAGAGATAAAGATGGATATCTTGAAAAAATATGTCTTGGTCATACCTAGATCCATATAATATCAAACGAAGACTGTTCTGACAGAACTTCCACCCAGATTGTAATGTATTTAGACCATACAAAGAGATGGTCTCATACAAAGAGGGCATATAGGTACAATGGAGGAAATGAAAACAAGTATCAAAGCTTATAATCAGTATGCTTGTGAGGAAAGCAGCTGCAGTCATTGACATCTTACATTTTAGTATCTATATATACTTGGAAAGGTAACTAACATTGTTGTAATTTAATACTTATACATAATCAGAAAATATTTTTCTTACACCTATGTGCTCTGACGAGTTCATTTTTGTATGTATTCTTATTAAGTAGAATGTATTTATTGTATTTTATACAGTATTAATTTATTTCAGGATATACACTTACAGAGCTAATATAACCCATAGAACCATCCACAGCAGCACAAATAAATTTTACAAGTGGGAAAAAAACATTTGAAATTCCTGTTTTTCACAGAGACGAGGAGGAGCACACAAAATTGCAGAAACAATGAACAGAACTGAGGTAAAACAGGTAGGATTTGGAGAGGTTTTTTATAAAATGACATTTTATATTTATTTTAAGGTGCATGAAACAATTTGGTACAATACTGGAGCAAGTAAACAAAGCAACCACTTACATGTATGCAGTTTGAACATATTAATTGTGTATAGATTCTAAATGGTAATACTGTAGAGATACTTATCATAGAGATAATTAGTTACATTTATAGTTTTTAAGTAAATATTGTACTTTTCTTAGTTTAAAAAATATGTGATAATTTGATATAACATCACTCGTAAGTTTTTTGCAGTTTCTTCTTACGAGCTGTAATCGAAACTGCGGATTTCTTAAATTAAATTGTACTTTCAAAATATCTAGTCTATTTTTTCCATAATGATTTACCTAGGTAGGTATATTTTATGCCACGCCTGTGTGCCATGTAAAATATGCGTGAAACAATAATGATATTCTCTAGATTATCATTCCATTCATTAAAAAAAATTTTATGGGCAAATGCTTATTATAGGGCATAATAATTTGATGTCAAAATAATTAAGAAAATAATTAACAATATTATCACAATAGATGTTTTATTACATAATAATATGAAAAAATCAAGTATCAAGTCTTACAAAAATAAATAGTTTCTTAACAATATTAAAGAAAGTACACCTATATAAAAACAATTTCTCTCCATGTAAGTTACTTATCTCAGATCTTGCAAAAGAGTGCTTCTCTCTGGAGGGATATTTTACTCCTCCTCGTCTCTGTGAAAAACAGGAATTTCAAATGTTTTTTTCCTACTTGTAAAATTTATTTGTGCTGCTATGGATGGTTCTATGGGTTATATCATCTCTGTAAGTGCATATCCTGAAATAAATTAATACTGTATACATACATTCTACTTAAGAATACATACAAAAATTAACTCGTCAAAGCACATAGGTGTAACAAAAATATTTTCTGATTATGTATAAGTATAAATTATAACAATGTTAGTTACCTTTCCAAGTATATATAGATACTAAAATGTAAGATGTCAATGACTACAGCTGCTTTCTTCACAAGCAGACTAGACTCCGAGAAATAGCTTCGATACTTGTTTTCATTTCCTCCATTGTACCTATATGCCCTTTTTGTATGAGCCTGTCTCTTTGTATGGTCTAAATAAATTACAATCTGGGTGGAAATTCTGTCAGAACAGTCTTCTTTGATATTATATGGATCTAGGTATGCCTAAGACATATTTTTTCAAGATATCCATCTTTATGTATCGCTTCAAGCAGTAAAGAATATGAGATTATATCCACTTTGTACCTGCAAATCAGAAAAAACCAGTACTATAACATCACTCGTATTACCTACTATAAATTAACTCGAACAAACTTTTAAGTAAGTAGTTGAAATTATTTTGAAATATTACTTTAATAGCATTAAATCTGAAAACAAATCTATAATCTATACATTAGAAATGAACTTACCAAAACAGTCTTAAATTATTCTCGATGTAATAGTATTTCCTTGAGTCCTATTACTCGGAGAATACTTGAACACACTAAATAAATATGTCTCTATACTCTATATAGAAAGTATCTATCTAAAAATATTCATAAATAATGCAAATTCACGGAGAAATCGTTAAAATTACACATCTTGACAAAATGTAAACAAAAACGCTAACCTCTAAAGTCAAAGTGTGACGTCACGTGGGGTGGGCGGACCCATCACCTGATAGGCCAGGATCCGGTGAGTTTTAGTGGCGTCTTAATATTCACCCCGCCGGACCAGGGCTATTTGTTTTAGGCGAAGAGCTGCGATACGTTCATTCGTCATGAGCATCATTGTAGGCAAATATATGCCAGTGACAACGGTTCTCAGTCCATAAGGGCGGATAATATTTTCAAGATCTTTAATTGAAAAATGTTTGCCCACAGTGTAGTTGTATTGGTTGAGATCCATCATAATCATGAAACAGCATGTGTTATTCTTGTAGCACTCATTGGGACAGTACATCCTACCTGCCTGCGTCTTTTTAGTAGCGTAAGCGTCACTCTTGTATGCAGAACTAGTTTATACACAAGATTCCGTATTTAGTAACTGTTTTTGTTTGTTCTGTATTTCAGTGGTTATTTCGTTTCTTTCTAATCATAGATAAATTATAGGGTGAATTTCTTTCTAATCATATATGTAAGTAAGTATTAAATCATATATGTAAGTCAGCGACGGCTTCTCAATAAGTGCGCCCGTGCGCGCGCACTGCCTTCGAAAGTAAACGGAAAAATAAAATCTTCCCTACATACAATTTAACATAAACTAACTATAATTTGCGAATTTACATATTTTTGAATCTCCACTGGCCGCAGAATACATTATTTATAAGAGCGAAATCGAGGCATGACGGCGACGATCAAAACGCAGAGCGTCCAACGGCGGCCTCCGTCCGTAACCACAACTAGTTTAAATCTGCCGTGCGCTTGTGTTCGGCGCTCTTGTTAAATGCATTTTCGTCATGCAAAACGGTCGGGAATGTTCGTAAAATCACGAGAAGTCAAGGCTCATCCGTGCGCTATTTAGATCCGCACTTTGAAGCTTAATTTAGTGATAATTTGCAATTCTTGCGTATATAGTTTGGTGTCACAAGCTGATTTTTTCAGGGATGAAAGTACATGATAAGATAACCGTTATTCCGGAGGTAATACAAAATTAGACTCCACAAAAGGACACTATCATCAAAAATCGAGATATTGGTACCATCGTATAGAGGAAAAAATACTTATTTTTTGGTCGAATGCACAATAAGGTCTTTGTAGGAAGTATTTTTTGATAATTATTCAAAGAAAATCATTTGCATTAGCCCATATGGCCGAAAAAAAAATTAAATGTAAATATCTCGGTTTCAACCGTGCAAAAATTTAATTAAAAAATAGTTATTTATAAATATAACACTCAATTAACAAAAAGGGAAGGCCTAAATGAAAAAAAAATATTCTTTATAAAAGTTTCGCTTATGTCTTGACAAGGTAATAGAGCGAATCCCATATTTTTTGCTTATAAACTAACAATGGCAGAACAATAAATAATGAGAGACGTCATGGGTTTACGCCCTAATTAAATATCTCCAGCCTCTTCGTCTTCAAGCTACGGCTGATGCAACACATTTATTATAGGTCCTGAAAAATTCAGCTTGTGTGGAAAAAGTGGGAGGTAAATCGTTTTTTAGGGCGAATATTACATACTACTATTATAAGTATTATTCTGTATTATACTCCAGTCGAGCCGTGAATTTATTTTTGTTTTGTTCGGTACGTTGACGCTTGTTAATTAGCTGCATATAAACTCGTGAGTTTAGTGTACGTAATATTGCTTGGTGTTTTATATTTTTATTTATATACTATTTATTATTCTACTGTCATGGCTAGTAGTTCGCGTTCTGACAATCGCTGTGGGGGCATAAATTCAGTTGATAATATTATTAAAAATAACTTTTCTCTATTGGATCTGAATAAAAAGATTGAAATAAAGAGGTTAGGGCGACCGATGCCGGTTTTAAAATTAGACCAAACATGTGCCAAGAAAAAGGATGGTCGGTCTTTCACCAGACATTTTAACCCCCGAAATCATGTGGCGAATAAAATTTCACTTTAAAGCTAGGAGACGGCAAAGTCGAAGGGCTAACCATCGACAAAAAGATGTTCAATAACACTTTTTTGCCATCAAACCGATATATTTTTAACGTTTTCGAACTTCTCCTGATTTTTTTTTGAACTTTATTCATTTGTAGTTACAATAAACTGTTTTAATGGTTTACCCTTCTGGAATCGATAAGTACCTACTTATTAATTTCTTTTAGTGCGCAACAATTACCATTCAAGAGGGCGCCGAATTCATTTTTTAAACGATTTTAACGAGTTTTGGATAAAAAATGGGCGTGGCACCCCCAAAACTTTCCGCCTTCGGCGGGTAAGCCTCCGGCGGAGCCTGCAGCGGGCATCCCCCTATTCGTACGAAAAAACCTACTTAAATTGCGCACTACCTATTTAAAACCTCACGAGCCGCCACTGATGTAAGTAAGTATTAAATATGATGATGATGATGATGATGCTAGACCCTCTTTACAGAGGGTTGAATGGCGCTGCTACGAGGCAATTTGCCAGCACACCCTTCGCCTGGCGCTTAGGGAGAGGTAGAGCTACCCTTCTACATCCGTTACACGTTAGTCCAGTTTGAAGGGCCTTGTATTCGGTGGGAAAGACCAGAAAGACGGGCCTGTGCCCCTGGTGATTCCCGAGCTTTATACAACTATAAGCTAATGAAATGCACAACTGAGTTCCTATGCAAGGAGGCTTCGCACACTGTAGGTATAACCACTTTCTGTCAGAGACTTCAAATCCCCGTAGGGAACACCCCCGACCGCCCTCAGGCCACGCTACCACGCACGGAAATTCCCTGAAGTCCTAGTAGGAATCACCCCACACTACACGACCCACCCCTTACACTGTCCAGCCGGCACGACTTTCCAGACACCCCCCGAAGGATTGGAACACGTTATCTAAGCAAACAGCTTCCACTTCCCGTGCCGAATTCTGTAATCCGTTTCCAACGTGTTCGTCCTTCGGCGGCTGGACCGGAAGTGGCCAAGTATTAAATATATGTTTCTAATCATCAAAGAAAAAGGTTATGTTATGTTGCTCTTCTGCTGCCTCCATGAGGGATAGCATCATAGGCCACAACCACTATTTGGACATTAGTACGCGTAAAGGTATATTCATGCTACACAGTGCCGTATATCGGACGGCGCCGGCGCACGGTATAATCAGAGTATAACAAACCAACTGTTATACTCAGGTATAATATTGCGTCAATGTTTTTATATGAATTAATTCACGCTATGCCGGCTCAGGTGTACATACGTCTGAGCTGTTCGATTCGATTTCGACGCAGATGGCAGAGAAACCGGCCACAAATGGGATCCGCTCGCATCAATGCGCTGACGGAGGAAATAAGGGTTAAAATCCGGGAGTATAGGAGCCAAGTATGGCTGGACTACATCAATTCTGTCAGCAGGGATGACGGCTCGCTATGGAAGCTCGCCAGGCGTGTCCGCGGAGGTAGTACGCGAATCCCATCGATCAAATATCGTGGTTGGTCGGGATACACAAATTCTTTTATTATTGCTTAAAACCATAAAGAAGGGTGTGGTATTTTAATTAACCACTTTTAATGGACAGTATAACATAGGGTGGTGAGAGAAATTGAAACATGTATTCGGTATTGATATAATTTAATAATGCAGGTGTAAATTGCATTTAAATATAATGGAGATAAATAAACAGTGTTTTCTAAGTTAAATAGAAAATATATATGTACAATTCTTAGACTAAAACTTTCAATCACTCATCATTCGTTCAAGTATAAAACTAAAATTACAAAAGGTTTCTTAAAATTAGAAATGTCTACTGAAGAGTCTTGATTGTTTGATTTAAAAATTAGTTTTTTATCTTTCTTATTTTTATACTTCGTTCTCCAACTTAGCAACTTTCACACAGCATACCTTGTCCTTTCGACTGCTTTACCTGCCTTGCTTTACAGGAATTCTACAAGGAATATTAGTCTGCCTTCCGCCATTTTATGTTCCAATTTCCAACGGGAACGGGGATGCTATCGCTTCTAACTTCGAAGAATTGCTTTAAAAAAGCTCAAAAGGAGGTCTTTGTCCAACCTTGGACAAAGATAACTGAGGTGCACGAAATATTTTCTAATATTCGTGCATACAAGAGAGATTGGCCCAAAAAGGAATTTGACCTTTTGGCGCGAAGAGGCACTTGCTAGAGCTCGGTGGAACGACCGATCCAGCAACGTGGAGTGTTTGCAGTGCACTGAATTGAATAATTTCTTTCGTCGAGCGGCACTGGCGCCACGATCAAATAAAGAGTGGGGATTTGGCACTTTGCCGAATTCGTTTGAGATTACAAGGGTAGAAGCTGTTTTCTTTCTTTATTTGACAGACTGATTCTGACGGAGACAAAAATACATTGACTTTAAAACGATTACAAACGTTTTCCATTACTAGTGAAAGTTGGCACTATTGTAATCTCTTATATTGACAGCACTGCTGTACAGGTTCGAACTAAGGGATCATCCGTCTAGGGTTGGACTAAGGAGCATTAAAGAACTTGACATTTGCTGATTTAAATGTACAAATTGGGTTGTACCCGGGGTGAAATAAATCTATTTTGAGTTTAATTATGGCTCATTCATTCTACATACATACAGGGTGTTATCACCAATCTATACGGTGAAAAACGATAGTTTCTACACGTGTTGGGGTGTTTCCCCAACAGTGGTCTTGATATCTTTAGCGATCTGGGAAAAGCGGAGGCCTTCGCCGATTATCTGGGAGGGGGGGCGTCTGCAGTGAGTCGCCTGATACCCTCCCTGAGCAGTACAATACAGCTCTTCTGTATTTAAACAGCAGAAGTACCCCATCCCTCCGCCAGTGTATGATAAGTTGAGCGTCACTTGCTAAGGATGCAAGTTTATCTCAACTCTGGGATATGGATGTTTTGGGGATTAAAGATCCCGTTGAAAGGAAATCACAGGAAGAATTTGGCCTTAGCTACTAAAGCAATTTTCTTAGAGACAGTAAAAATCAACAATGAGGGTAGATATGAGGTTCGACTACCATGGTTAGAGGGTCATCCTCCTTTACCATGTTTGTATAATGTTGCCAAAAATAGGTTGCAAAGTACGATTAGTAAATTGAAAAGCAGCAATTTGGTTTTAGATTATAGTAATATTTTTGAGGAATGGTTGAATGACCATGTACTTGAGGAGGTATTCGAGGAGGAGCCTGCTATGGAAAATGTTTACTATCTGCCACATCGTCCAGTGGTGAAAGAGGGCAGCACCACCCCCATTAGACCGGTCTTCGATGCATCAGCTAGATCAAAGGATCAACCTTCTCTTAATCAGAGTCTCGACAAGGGTCCAAATGTCATTGAATTGATTCCTAACATTTTTACTAAGGTTTAGAATGGGTCAAATTGGTGTGGTCTCAGACATAAGGAAAGCCTTTCTTCAAATTAGTGTAGACCAAGCCGATAGAGATTTTTTGCGGTTTTTGTGGGTTGAGAGAGGATTTTTCGGCACAAGAGGGTTGTATTTGGGGTCAACAGCAGTCCTTTTCTGTTAGGTGCAACCATAGAGAACCATCTTTTACAGTCATTGAACAAATGTTTAGATAAAAATATACCTTACAGAAGAGAGACTATTCTACAGTTATTGAAAAGTTTTTATGTTGACAATTGTGTGTCACAAGTGTGTCAGATAGTGAGATGCTGCGGACTTTTATGAAAGAATAACATCTTGCCCCCTGAACAGTTCGGTTTTCGCGGCCGGCGCGGCACCGTCATGTTGGCCGCGAAAATCGCAACTGACGTTTACGAAAGTTTCAGTGCGAGAAAATCAGTGGCATTACTGCTATTGGACATCGAGAAGGCGTTCGACAGGGTGTGGCACGCGGGGTTACTGTATACATTTCTAGCTAAACACAACCTTCCGCTTCACATAGTATCCCTAATCGCGTCTTACCTTGCCGAGCGCACTTTCGTTGCAAAAGTAGATAAACGCACTTGTGCGAGCAGGAGACTCCTCGCAGGTGTGCCACAGGGCACAGTACGGTCGCCGCTGCTGTTCAATCTTTATATTGCAGATATTCCGTCTCATCCCGAAACCAATAAAGCCATATTTGCCGACGATACGGCAATTTACTCCTCGCATCCTATAGCGGAAGTGGCGAAGTCAAGATTAAGCGAGCACATGAACGTGCTTTTTTTTTTTTTTTTTATGGCAGTGGCACACACACTAAAGGTAGATCCTATGGCGCTTGACGAGCGGTGTGTGTGCGAAGATGTTGATTGACACGGTTCTTGAATATTTGTAGGTTGTAAT
This sequence comes from Pissodes strobi, assembly GCA_016904865.1. Lineage (NCBI taxonomy): Eukaryota > Metazoa > Arthropoda > Insecta > Coleoptera > Curculionidae > Pissodes > Pissodes strobi. Next base: position 36,300 of record MU183680.1, on the reverse strand, counting down.
TAGGGGGAAACAGATGTCCTGGAAGTGAGTTCCACAGTGATGCAGTGCGCCAGACAAAGGAGTTCTGGTAAAGCGATGTTCTAGGTGTTTCTAGTTGTACAACGAACTGGTGCGCTCCTGCCGTCTGTCGGGACTGCCTGACAGGAGTTGCCAGGGGCGGGATTATGTGGGCCAAATCCTGGGAACATCTGCCGTGAAAGTATCTGTAAAACAGAGACATCTCGGCCACATGTCTGCGATGTTCCAGACTATCCAGATTCCGGGTCAACTCCGGATCGCCGACGAGACGCACAGCCCTCTTCTGAATGGAATCCAGCAGCTTTAGGGTATGCTTTGGTGCGGCACCCCAGATATGTGAGCAATATTCTAAGCACGGTCTTATTTGCGCTTTGTAGAGCAAGAGCAACTGCTGCGGTGTATAGAGTTTTTTGTTGCGAAATAGCGCACCAAGCTTCTGGGAGGCTGATTTTGCGATGTTAGCAACATGGTCATGCCATGACATATTGCTGTTGACCGAGACACCCAGCAGCCCGATTGATGAAGGAATGGTCGATCCTGCCATAATGATGTCAGGACCCGCTGTATTGGTCCTCTTAGTAAACGTTGCTGCTTGGGTCTTTGCTGCATTGAACTGGACCAAATTTCGGTCGCCCCAAGTTTGAACTTTCTCCAGGTCTTGATTAATTGCTGTAATCTGCTCCTGTCTGCGGTGATGAGTCTCAGTCGCTGGTAAGGGTTTTTCTGATCTAAAGTGGGAGACAAGGGTACTGTCATCTGCAAAACTGTAAACAGGATTATTCGTTTCGATCAGCAGGTCATTAATATAGATGAGGAACAGAGTTGCTGAAAGTATTGCGCCCTGAGGCACGCCCGCGTTGATGGTGAATGTGTCCGAGATGTGTCCATCGACGGCAACATGTAGGGATCGGTTCTTAAGGAAACTGGCCAGCCAGCTGCAGAGAGAGGCGGGCAGTCCCAAGGACGGCAGTTTGTTGAGCAGTCCGTCATGCCAAACTCTGTCGAATGCCTTTGAAATATCCAACGCAATCGCTCGAGACTCTCCGTAGTTTTCAATTGCCCTACTCCATATATGAGTGACATAGGCCAATATATCTCCTGTCAATCTCTCTTTGCGAAGGCCGTATTGATTATCGCTGATTATTCTGTTGCTCTCGAGGTACTTAAGTAGTTGCTGGTTGACTACACGTTCCATGACTTTGGAGATTATTGGAAGCAAGGCAATCGGGCGATAGTTTGAGGGCGTGGTTTTCTTGCCTTTTTTTGGAACAGGTTGCACTCGAGCGACTTTCCAAGAGGATGGGTAAACCCTTTTCTGTAAGAAAGAGAAAAAAACCTGGAAAAAACAGGTGTTAGTTCGTTGGCGCAGTTCTTTAGCACGATGGCAGGTATTCCGTCCGGTCCTGATGCCTTTTGCGTATCTAGTTCTTTAAGGATTTTGCGAATATCACGATGAGAAAACTTGACTTCTGCCATGGTGGTGTTGATGTTCGGTATAGTGGGGAGAGTCTTGCTTTGGGGCACGTCTAAGGTAGAGTGCGATGAAAACATTTTGGCGAGCATGTTTGCTTTTTCTTTGGCTGTAGTCGCCGTGATGCCACGTTCGTCCGTCAAAGGTGGGAGAGACGTTTTTGTAAAGTTGTTACTTACTGCCTTTGCTACCGACCAGAAATTCCTGGAGCCACTGGGGCAATGCAAAAGTTTATTCCTGATCCTTTGATTGTGTTTGTCCTTAGTTCCGTCGATCACACGCTTGCACTCGTTTCTCGCTTCGATAAAATAATTGCGATTTTCAGCGGTCTGATTTTGCTGCCAGTACTTATAGGCTTGCTGTTTCCTTCCTACAGCTCTTTCGCATCTTTTGTCGAACCAGGGCTTTCCTTTTGATGGTAACTTGATGGAATTTGGGATGTATGCTTCCATTCCTGAGGAGATTACTTGCATGATCTCTTCGCAGCAGTCTGACGGGTCGTCAGTGGCAAAGCAGACGTCGAGCCAAGGAAAATCTAGGTAAAACTGCCTCAGATCGTCCCAGTTTGCAGAATTGTAATGCGAGGCAATGGTGGATCCTTCTGTATGAGTGGCAATTCACAAACCGTTGTAATAAGTTTGTGGTCGGAGGTACCTAATGGCGGACCAACTGTAACCTTGTACTGGTCAGGATTGGTGGTCAGAAAAAGATCCAGGAGGGCGGCGAATTCGCCCCTCTCTGAGATTCGAGTTGGTTCGTCTACAAGTTGAGTAAGCCCGCAGCTGATGGCAAATGCTTCAGCCTCTCTACCTTCGTTGTCGGTCTTGTTGTGATGTTTGAGCCAGTTGGTGTTGTGGGCATTGAAGTCTCCCAGAACGATTATTTCTGAACTGGCTTGTTCCCTATTACGAGTGGTAAAAGATCTCCCTTAATGCGAACAAAACAGATCTTATAGTGATTACATGCAAACGAAGGGATATAGATGTTACACCTCTCGTAACAGGCAACACACCTATAATACCTAAAGCTCAAGTAAAATATCTAGGTATCACGCTTGATAATAAATTGAATTTTAGTGGGCATATCAAGGCAATAATTAGCAAAAATGCGGCCATAAAGAAAGGACTGGGCTTGCTAGTGGCGAGCAGGTCTTACTTGAGCCCCGCTAATAAGCTCATCTTGTACAAATCTGTAGTAAGGCCTGCATTACTACACGCTGCTCCTGTGTGGTGCTCGGTGGCCCGCACACACAAGCAAAAACTTCAAATAATTCAGAATAGCTATCTGAGGGCGGCGTTTTCCTTGACTCTACGCGACCGCGTTAGAACCGAGGACCTACATGCGTGGTCTGGCGTTGAAAACATTGATGGCCTCGCATGTAGGTTCTTTGAGCACCAAGTCAAGGGATCGCCGCTCACTGCAAACATCGCAGATAAACGATACGACCCCGAGCACCCCATTAGGCATGGCGCTATATACAGAGAGCTGACTTTATTTTACAAGCAACTAAGGTCGCCTTAAGCCCAATTCAGAAGAAACATTAAATAATACCAATAAAAACATTAATCTCACCCTTTCGAAAAACACGAAAAATGAAAATACCAGGAGAACAGGAACACTTCGCCTCCGCGGGTAAGTGTCGATCCTGTCGCCTGGCCAGCCACTCACCCTGTTCGGACAGGGGGGGGCGGGGCTTGTTAAAGGTGCTGCACGTACTATAAATACGCAGCTGCGCCTTCTACATTCACACTTGACTTCCAACCACGGAAACATCCGTGTCTCCGCAGCCTGATCCGCGGGGCTCGACCTATACGATCTGAAGTTGTTACAATACAGGAGCAGACTTATATCATTAAGTCTTTACTTGTATATAGTAGTATTAGGTCTATGTTGTACATAATGTGGTGTTATTTTATCCTACGGTCTACTGCTCCATGAGAGCATTGAAACAAGGTTTTTCTCAAGTTTTCCTTGTATAATTTCTTGGTAACTAAACAACAGACTGCAAAAAGTAGTATAATCAATATAGCTCCGGCCAACAACTTATCTGTAGCGACTTTGTAGGGAATACCCAGGGAAAGATCCAGCTACCCGTAGCACTGCTACACCTAACTTATGAATAGGGTAACATTAACCCCGTAAGGGCGTCGTGTCCTGTTGGCCACGGTGTTGACCGAACAACGCCAGGCACAACAACAGGCTCTAGTTTAACTATAAAGGCGTATTCATATATTAGGACATGCTGTTATATAATTGTTAATAATGAAATAAATGTATGATGATGATGATGATGATGAGCTGTTCGACAGTCATACAGTAATTTTTTTACTACACTACTACGTGCGTTAAAAGTTTTGCAATGGACATTCTAAAGTAACCGTAGAATTTGCTTTCATCATCTGTTAAACCTTTATACAATAATTGTAAAAATTCTCCTTCAGTTTCTCTATTTCGCCTTCTATTTTGAATATGTATCTCAGACTCTTTATCAATACCAATTGCAATAGCTGCTAACTCAAGTTCTGAAAACTGCATTATAACTTTTTTAAAACTCTCAAGGCTTCGCAACACTTATTAACACCGTGACGGGCTATGTCTCAACTCGGTTACAGGTCGGGGTAACATGAATACTAAGCTCGGCCGGCACCCGTTCTTAAGGACTCGGTACGGGTTCGCCTCGAGCAGTCCTCGGTCTAGCATGAATAGGCCTTAACTCGGGGGAATTAGAATAAAACATCCCTAATATATTATGATAGTTTGCGTCATATTTTATTAACGACATATTTAGTATTATCATACAATTAGTAGATCCTAGTTTTGGCGCTTTATTTACTTTATATTTTCCTGTTCTCTTTATTAGTCTTAGGTAATTAGCATTTACTTCACGGCTTAAAACATGCGTGAATAGGGATTTTTTCTGGCTTGGACGTCCGATTCTTCCTTGGGAAGAAGCAATGGTCATAAGCCTATATTTCATGCCAAAAATGTTCTCATTATTAAATTTAAAAATCTTAGTGTAGTGTTTTAATAACTAAATCTAAACGATACCACTTATTTTCAGTTTACGTCGAAGGATTCCCAACAGATGCTAAATTTAACGATATTGCTTATTTTATGGGGCGATATGGCCGTATTGAATCTGTCGATCATCACATGGAAAACGGCAAATTTACAGGGTCATGTACCATTGTTTTTGAAGACGTTAAAACGGCAAGGGACTTCGCTCAACGCAAAACTGCAACCTGTGGAGGGATTGAATTAAACAAAAAGATGCAAAAAGATAGAGAAGCTGAAGAAACAGCATGGAAACTTGGAAAAACAAGTTTCTAAACAGTTGATTAAAAATTAACCATGTAATGTATTAGAAATAAGAATTATACAATAAAGAACACCGTAACTCAATTAAGACGTTCAATGTTTTTACTGTTTTCTTTTATTAACAATAAGGTGATACACATTCTAAAGTTGTGATGTGTATAATTATTATATAGATAAGTAGTTAGATAGATTTTGTGTAATTTGGTTTTAAAAAGGTGTCATAATATCTAAATAATAAGATACAATTCATTTAGCCTGATTTGTTATTTCTTAAGGCACATGTACGAATAAATTTGTAGTTAACAAAACATATTATTTATTTAATAATTATATTAGGTAACCTCTATAGTTCGAATCCCGCTTAACCGATTTGAAAGCAATTTCAGAATATTAGAACATGGTTTTGTGCAAATTCAATAGCGGGGAATGATTCTAATAAAAAAACAAAACGTGTTCAATATTATACAGAAAAGAAACCCTCTGTAATTTTGCCAACGCATTTTTCTCACGTTAAACTAAACCTGTGTTTTGTAGCTTGGCTGTTTTTTGGTTAATGCGCTGTTGCATTCAAAAGTTATTATTTTTATCGTAAAGCCAATTTTAGTGTAAACAACTACAATTAGACCTTCTCTCACCTGAGGACTGTTCCAATGACTCGGGAATTCACGCCCGATATCTATCAAGGATTCTAAGTGCCTATCCTAAACATGTATTGTGATTAGCGTCATACAATTTAATATGTTAAAATTAAAATAAGTGTAGAAAGAAAGTGTGAAATCATTCGCAAATTCAGCAAAGTTCTTGTAAAAATGTTAACATTTCAATAAAATGATATAAAGAGCCTTCAATTCTTATTGAAATACGTCCTGGTGTTTCCGAACAGCGAACCGGTTGATCCTTATTGTTCAACACGCTACTGTTATTTGGTAAAGTCCGGTTCCGACGAGGCAACAACGTGTATGTGGCGGTTATGCACCCCCGGGTCTCCGCCTTTCAGAAGCCGATCTCTTGGCACTTCTTCCGCCAAACCGAGTATCCCTGCTGATAGGGGACTTGAATGCCACGCACGCCGAATGGGGCGGCGTAACTAACAGCAGGGGTAGATTGTTCAAGGGAATAATCAATAATAACCTGGAAATGTCCTATCATAGAACACCTAATCCCACTTATCCCCGTGCAGCCTCGTTCCTGGACATTGCCATCACTCGGGGAATTATCAGGACTTCTCAGCTGCTAGAGATTAACGACCTCAACTCTGATCACCTTCCAATCAAGATTAGCCTATACTGTAGGGTCCCCTTATCTAATGACACCGTCATTTCGTATAGGAATATTGATTGGAGGGTGTTCAGGGCACAGCTTAATGAGTTGACTGTGATCCCCGAGCAGCTGACAACAGTCCAGGAGCTAGAAAACGAGGTGGAAACTCTCACGTCAAATATCCTGCGCATCCGTGATGCTCTGTGCACTAGGGTTGCCGTACACCCTAGCACCGAATCCCTCCCTGAACACATCCTGAATCTTATAACCTTTAGAAATCGCTTTCGACGGAGATGGCAAAGAAACCGGACACAAATGGGATCCGCTCGCATCAATGCGCTGTCGGAGGAAATTAGGGTGAAAATACGTGAGCATAGAAACCAAATGTGGTTGGCTTATATCAATACAATCAGCAGGGACGACGGTTCCCTATGGAAGCTGGCCAGGCGAGTCCGCGGAGGCACAGCACAAATGCCTGTGATAAGGCATCTAGGCCTAGAATTCGGCGACGACGCCGGAAAAGCTGATGCTTTCGCGGATTACCTGGGCAGCGTCTATAGCGCGGCGCCTGACACCCTGCCAGAACAGGAGCTCTTTACGCGTACTGTAAACACATTCCGGCAATGTAAATACCCTATTCCCCCGGCAGCACTTGATGGACTGAGAATCACTCCAGCGGAAATCCGCAAAGCTCTTAGCCGTCTTCCGAGAAATAAAGCTCCCGGCCCGGATGGTATTCCGAATTCAGTCCTGAAAAATCTACCGCAAAAAACCATCATCCAGTACATGCACATAGTTAATGCGGTTATTCGGCTACAACCTTTCCCTGCATCCTGGAAAATAGCGTGCTTAATACACTTCCCGAAACCGGGGAAAGACCCGGCATTACCTGCATCTTATAGGCCTATCTCGCTTCTGAATACCCTCGGGAAGGTGGCTGAAAGGCTAATCTTGCCGAGGGTAAACAACGAAGTAGAGGAGCTTAAGATCCTCCCACAGGAGCAATTCGGCTTTCGCGGACAACATGGCACCGTCATGCTGGCCGCGAAAATAGCGACCGACGTCTACAAAGGTTTCAGGAACAAACAGTCAATCGCTCTCTTACTACTTGACATCAAGAAGGCTTTCGACAGGGTGTGGCACGATGGGTTGCTGTACAAGTTGTTGGCAATCCACAACATGCCCCTGTACTTGACAGCACTCATCGCGTCATACCTTGCCGGGCGAGCCTTCACGACTAAAATAGGCAATAAACTCTCAGCCAGTAGGAACCTACTCGCGGGGGTGCCTCAAGGAACTGTATTATCGCCGCTATTGTTCAATCTTTATATAGCAGATATCCCGTCATGTCCAAATACCCACAAAGCCTTATTTGCTGACGATACAGCAATTTATTCTCTTAATCCTCAAGCAGAGCTGGCTAAGGAAAATCTCCGGGAACACATGGATATTCTTGTTCCATACTATGAGAGGTGGAAGATAACGCTCAACCGCTCTAAAACCGAGCTAATTATCATCACTCGAAAGAGAAAAGACATTAACGTCACCCCTCTCATGTTAGGAAACACTCCTATACTCCCACAACCGAAGGTGAAGTATCTAGGCATCACCCTAGACAACAAACTTAATTTTAGCCGGCATATACAGGCAATATCATCAAAAAATGCAATGGTAAAAAGGGAACTAACATCACTTGTGACAGCCAGGTCATTCCTTAGTCCTGGTAATAAACTAATCCTATACCGCGCCATCATCCGGCCAGCTCTCCTCTACGGCTCACCAGTCTGGTGTTCCGTAGCCAGGACTCATAAAAAGAAATTACAGGTTATGCAAAACCACTATCTCAGAGCTGCATTTTCTTTAACCCTACGGGACCGCATCAGAGTAGAAGACCTGCATGCGTGGGCGAAGATGAAATACATCGAAGAGTACATCGACGCCCTCGCATGTAGGTTTTTTGAAAGGCAGATCGCGGGTTCCCCGCTCACTGCCAATATAGCAAATGAACGCTATGATCCCGAAAATCCAGTCTCCCATGGAACAATATACCGTGAAATCTCATTATATTATAAACAGCTCATGCCTCCATAAGACACGAACCTTTGGGAATCATAGTTCGAAAGGCTACTTTCGAAAGTAAGTACTCGAAAACTATCTCTTTAAGCTCATTTTAACATCTAACTTTTTCAACAGTATCAGGAGCACAGAAACGCAATACCCATAAGGTAACTTGCGCGCTCTGTCTCCTGCCTGGCCAATCCATGGCGTTCGGAAGCGTGGGCGGGGCTTATTAAGGAAGCTGGCCGGCGTATAAATACGCACTCTTGACGATCACAACACATACGTTTCCTAGCCACTGAAGCATCCGTGTCTCCGTAGCCGATACCGTGAGACTCGTTCTAAGCGACCTGATATCATTACTATACTTGAATAGACTTAACACAGTTAAGTCCCAACTCTCTTGTACATAGCTTCTTTTGTATTATGTCTTAATTACATGTTGTAAATATTGTAAATAGTAATTTTAGCATTATGACGCCCTGTTCCGTCAGAACAGTTTTAAGTAGGGTTTTTCCATAAATTTTCCCTACATTCACCCTCCTTTCTATGCATAAATCATGAAGCATGTACACTTAAACAGCAGGCTTTATGCCAATCAAAGCAAATCTTAGGACTTTGAAGGGGTAACCCACGAAAAGTGCAGCACAACCTAAACAGTACCACACGCCTAGTAATTAAGTAGGTTTGTTATCGACCCCCTAAGGGTGCCTCTATCTGCTGGCCACTGGCAGTGAGGTAACACTGCCCGGCATAACAGCAGAGTAGATCATAGTCAAATTGTCATGCCTAAGCTAGTTGTGTGGTTATTAATCATTGTAATATCAAATAAATATATTCCAAGTTCCAAGACGAGGCAACTAGTTGCGGCGACAAAGTTGCAGGAATTTTTTGATGCCGCGATTTGTCGCACATGCGTTCACACACGGATGCAATTTTTCTAGTAAAAAACCAGACTACTGCCAACTGTGCAAACATGATATGTAAAGTTACTAGAACTAGTAAGATAATTTTCATAATTCTGATGCTTTCTTTACTTCTACGGAGAATGCACCGGTTGACACTGTATCCTTCTTTTACTTTAAGTAGCTATCTTGGGCTTAATAGTAGAAGCAGCGAAATATTTGACAGTCCAAAGAGTGTCGCCAATACAAAAATGTAAGTTGCCAGAAGAAAATCACTAAAGAAAGTTACTAAATCGCCGCGATTAGTTGCATGAAAATAGAACATGTTCTATTACGTGCAACCAAATTGCAGCGACAAATTGCAAAGTGTGAACGCTTGAATTGGTGCAATTTTGATTGCTGCAATCGAATCGCCGCGACAAAGTTGCATCGTGAGAACCGGGCTTAAGTTTAAAAATAAAGCACTCACTCTCAATTTGATTGACAGCGATTATCTATTGCGTGAGTTCAAGATTTGCGTCTATACACAGGAATATTACTTTAGCTTCCTGGCTTCCGCATGCGCAGAGTACGAGTGACGAATCAATCAAAGCCACCTACACTACAAATATTTCAATTACTAATGTCCTTTGACAAGGGAAGGGAGTGGACAGATAATTTCGCTTTACGGCAGCACGCAGTACGTGTGATCAAAAATCGAACGGACGTCATTAATAGGAGCCAGACATTCAAAGCGGCACCTCCGTGTATTATGGTGATTTTTGTTGTGAAAAACTCTCAAAATACTTCAATTTGTCCATAACAATATAGTGTTTTGTTGTGCTTATGGCTGTAAAAGTCGCAATGACCGAAAGGAGCTTGGAATTACTTTTCACAGGTAAATACAGTTTACACCTAGTTCTTGCTGCCGCTAATATTTATTATTTATTTTCTTTGTGTGAGCTGAGATATAGATTATTTCAAAATATGATTACGAGTATACTTCAGGCTGCCTTTGTAATTTTATACTAGATTTGTTAACATTTTTCAGTCATGATTGCTAATAAGAATCACATAATTCCCATTGAAAATGGCCTGTCGCGCGGTTGCGTACATTGTTTTGATGTTTTAAGGAAATATATTTATTTGTTATATTTCAATCTTTGCATTTTGTGATTTAAGCCAGTAATAGAAGTATTATGAGTATAAAATAATATATATAATTTAGTGACGAAAATGCATGACGCTTGTCAAATCGTGGAGCCAACCCGTAACAGAACAGCTGCCGGTTTTACCCGTCCACTCCCTTCCCTTGTCAAAGCTAATGTGTTTACGGTGCAGCGCGTTCGTTTGTAGTATAGGTGGCCTTGGTTCGTTCCAAGCACTAGAGTGTACCGCCAGCGGCGGACCTTCGTCCGTTCCTTCCTCCCTTACGTTCGCGCCATATTCAAAATTAGAATCAAGGCATGTTGTAATATATATTGAATAGAATGCAGTGGAATGTATTCGCGGAAACACATGCAAGCTGCTATATATCCACTATAATACGTCTTTTGTTAGATATATCCTGGTTTTTAGTCAGATAAAGCAAAATATATCGCAGAAAGTGCTGACAATAAAGTACGGGCACGTATTTCAACGTAATATTTCACTTCACGCATGGCTCTACGCTCGCGTCGCTCGCTATGGGGGCTCAAGGAAAGGAAACTAACCAAGTGCTAACCCGAGCCATACCCAAGACATACCCAAAATCACGAAAACAAATCTGTTTAGAAATACAACCTTAAAAAAGAGACTTCCGTTTCGTCTTCGGTCGAGGGTGCACGTGTCGGGTATCGGCCATTTTGTTCCAGCTTCATATACATATATGTTAGTTTTGGAAATTCATGGTGAACGTTCAGGGACCGGGTAGTTTCCTCCCCGAATAAGATACGAACGTCCAGCCGGGGATAGGCTAATAGAGATATTACTACTACTACTATAGCCTTAAAAAAGTACCCGGGCCGTTGAAGTGAAGGCTAACCATCCAGACCCCTAGACCATCTGCGGACTTACAAACAACTGGTTGCATCACGAAGACATGGAAGTCAACGTAATGGACGAACAGATAGAACGGACGGAAGAAGGTCCGCCGCTAGCGCTAGACTCTATTGTTCCAAGCGGCCTAGTGGTGTAATGGTTAGAGCATTTGCTTGTCATGCGGGCGGCTTGGGTTCGATTCCCGTCGGTGGCAATGAATATTTTTTTCTACTTTGTTTTTAATATTATTTTTGTTTTTTTTTAATTTCGGTTAGTTTCAGTAAGTTTTATCTGCTTGCGCCCAGGAGGGAGCGGAGCGGGCGGAGGGCCATACGTGAAGTCCTAGACGCTTATAAACGAACGCACCCGTACTTTGCGCATGCGGAAGCCAGGATGCCAAAGTAATATTCCTGTGTGTAGACACGAGTATGATCAAGCCGGGCAATGTCTAGCCAGCACCTCCTCTAGTCCAGAGGGTGGGGTGGTGGTCTAATTCGCCTCTAGCGATCAGGGGTTATAAACCATACTGACATTGGATGGGTCTTAGAGCGTTTGTTTGCTATTTTAGACTGTCTAATATTTCACTTGACGGATGGCCCTCTGCTCGCTCCGGGGACGCAATTAAGCGCATGCCCAAAGAAAACCAGCTTAAAAAATATTTGCATTTTCGATGACGCGTGCGCACTTGTTAGTATAGTTTATAACACCTGATTGTTAAAGGCAAATAATGTCTAGGTGTCGGCGGGAGTTACCTACATAATAATACATATACCGCCAACATCACATTCCCATAATGTTAAAACTGAAACACTAAGAAGGATTTATCGATTTTCATGCAATGGACACCATCGCATATTTAAAGAATATAGTACATCTCTATTTCCTTGGATCACTCCTCTTCACGTCGCAAAAGAATCTGGAGAACCACCTCAAACTGTATATAGGCTGTGGTTCCGCGGCTGAGAATAAGTACTAACAGCAACCACTGCTACAGGCTACTATCTAGGTATCAATATGTTGGTTATCACTTCTTTTTCACTCGTCTCCTTTTTTCTCTCTTAAAGTACCAACTCTGTTGCTTTAAAAGTAAATAATAGTATATCCCTGTTACTTTAGTACTTTAGACACGGCCTAAGGTAAAACCGTAAGAAATAACTGGTTTTCGTCGGTTATTGGGAAAAATAACCGGGTGTCGGTTTATCGGAGATGTATAATCGAATGCTAACCGATATCCGGATATCTTCCCAACTTTACTCTTCTAATCGCTACTATTAACGGATAAATACAGCTTGCAAAAAGCATTCCCACGCCCGATGAATCATGGGCTAGCGCGTGCATCACAACACATTTTTGACAAATAGATGTCTTTAACAAGAGTCTGGGTACATCGGAATAGATTTCATCCTCCATTGACATATTGCGATATTGCGGCACTTCACGCATTTATATCCTATGATTCCTATGAAACGTTGACTATTATTTCACTTCACGCATGAAACAATGTTCCACATTATTACAATCAAACAAAACGAACCTAATTCTAACCCAAATTAACTCGAATTTATAAAGGAATAAACATAACCTTTAAAAAAAATTAAAACATCTGTCCGCACCATATACGTTCTTTTATACGTATATGATCCGCACGGACGGGAAGCGATATTTCAGTTCGTAGTGCACTTGTGAATGCATGCGATCTAAAGACACAACAACAAGCATCGATGCTTGGGGTGCATTGAACAGCGAAACAAGTTTATCTATATACGCATATAGGATTACCTTTTTAGAAGTACTATTATTATTATTAATTAAAATTATTTTTGTTCTCTAATGTAAATAAAATACTTGGATTTAAAATAAAAGTTTATTTTCTACTCAATTTGTATTCAAGAAAAGTAAAACGTATTTTTTAATTGAGAAACGGAACCATGAAAAATAAATAAAAAAACAACGAAATTATAAATCTGAATACTTTTTCTAAACTCTGTAAAAACGCAGTACAAATATTCTCCCTTTATGCTGTATCTTTATTGATTCAGGGTTGGTGCAGATTTCAAAAATAATCGTTCGGACCGATCAGAACTGGCAGTTACTTATATTTAAGTTTGCCAGGAGGACGACAAAACAGTTACAAGCATGTAAAGTGTTTGTATTCTTATCATTGGCTGCAAATAAGAGAGAGACAGAAACGGACCTTCATAGGCGAGAGTACATCCAGCCCACAGTTCCGTTATGGGTCTTAATTAAATCAATAGGAATGCACAAGAGTGGTAGATAATGGGCGGAGCTAGATAAGCGAGGAAAAACGCATGTCCTTCTACTCGTTTCGGGGGCGCAACCAACTAAAACTAACTCAAGGCATGGCTATAATCAGTTCTAATACTGTTACTGTTTTTACGTTTTGCAAATTTCATAAATTGCATCTAGCTCCACCTATTACCTGTCACTTTTGTGCATTCTTATTGGTTTAATTAAGATTCATATCGGAACTGTATTTTCGCCCTTCAGGGACATGAGCAACTAAGTGATGATGCTTTCAAGGGCCCACAGCAGACCATTTTTTGGAAATATCCGCCGGGTCCTCCCGCCTGACGAGTCCTGAGCTCACAATATTTACATTTGTATTTTTATCAGTTTACCGATAGCCTTCCGCTCGCTTCGCTCGCTACGGGAGCGCAGCTGACAAAAACCAACCCAAGGCATGCCCAAAATGAAGAAAAAAACTTTTTACAAACATTACCTAAAAAAACTTGTTACTGGAATCGAACCCTGGCCGCCGTGGCAGAAACACACCATTTAACTGCTGAGCCACGAGGCTCGCGGAAAGCAATTCTCTAGATCATAAAGACATCTATTGGTCAGAAATGCGTTTATAATGCCCAGGGCTCGTAAGACGGGAGGACTCGGGCAAATATTAAAAAAAAGGTTTACAAGGCCCACATTCTGATTCAGTGCTGCCAATTGTTTTCTAGTTTCTGATTTATTTTTAGAAATTATTAGATTACGAATACATATTTTATGTGATTTGATTTAAGTTAAATACGCATTAAAGTCTAGAAACAGAAAAGTTCGATTTGATTCTAGGGAATCAGCAACGTACGTGCAAAGACATATCGACATCATGGGGTACGAGGTCGCCACTTAGAATGTATTTTTTTACATTTACATCTTTGTTTCCCATCGTGATTTGAGTACAAATAGTACATTTACCACTTGGTTTGTATGGGTCATCGTTCGAAGTAATGTACAGTACTATAAAAACATAAGAATCAACTATAGTATTATGCCTCTCTGTATATTTATACTCGTTTTTGACAAAAGGGATCGAGAGATGCTAGCTCACACGTAGTGTAGTCACGTAGCATGTGAGAGGTATCGGGTCGATGCCAGACACCTCCAAGAAACTTGTTTTTAAATTTTATATAGTTTTTAATATCGCTTTGCTGAAGTTTTCACTTCTGCCGTGCGGTTTCAAGCTCACACCTTTGTTTTTTATTTTGGGCATGTCTTCGGTTAGTTATTGTAGGTGCGCTGCCCGCCGGGTGAACGAAGCGAGCGGAGGATAATCCTTGCAGTTATAATATTTGAAGACACATAAAAAATACTTTACATAACTCTACAATCACATGCGATCCATGTCGACCAATTGGTTGGGTGACCGCTTGAACACAACGTGCTGTTGTGATTTTTTTACAACCGATGTTATAGGATATGTTTACACATCAGTCTCGAGTACTAGCAGACACGCTCAATTTTTTTTCCAGATTACTTCCAATTGCAAAATCGATATGTCGCATCGTTAAGAAAATATCGATGTTTGCATGCATCGATATATATCGAGCATCTCTAAACAAACCTTTAACCTCAATTTTTCTTCACTTCACGCTCTCTATTTTATTTTCTGCCTTTGCACGCCGGCCGTGCATTTTGTATACAGATAATTACAGAATTTTAGGGACACGTGTGAGCATATAAATCGTTTTTCAGTCTACAATCGGCTTTATATTTTATCCACAATGGCAAACGACTTGGAAAAGAAAATTATTCGTCAAGTTGAATTTTACTTTGGCGATATTAATCTCCCAAGAGACAAGTTCTTGCAGGAAAAAGTCAAGGAAGAGGAAGATGGATGGGTGGCATTGGAGGTGATGTTAAAATTTAAAAGGCTGGCAAATCTTTCCGAAGATACTAAAGTAATTGCGGAAGCTTTAGAAAAGTCTGAGGAAAAA
This sequence comes from Pissodes strobi, assembly GCA_016904865.1. Classification (NCBI taxonomy): domain Eukaryota; kingdom Metazoa; phylum Arthropoda; class Insecta; order Coleoptera; family Curculionidae; genus Pissodes; species Pissodes strobi. The sequence continues at coordinate 21,043 of MU183680.1, read as the reverse complement.
ATAGTTTTGGTAAATGATGATAAAACTAAAATAAGACGAAACCCAGAAAAACCATTGCCCGAAAACAATGAGGAACACATTAAGAAATTGCAAGAAAGATCAGGTAAACAGTAGTCATTGTATTGATTTCCCTTTTTGCACATTCATACAGATTAAACTTATAATAGGTTAACCTAATCATAATTCTATTTTTAGCATATGCCAAAGGATTCCCAACAGATACTGAATTAACTAATATTATTGATTTCATGGACCAATATGGCCCGATTGAGTCTGTCATTCGTCGCACTGAAAAAGATCACAAGTTTAAAGGTTCCTGTTTCATTGTTTTCAAAGATATAGAATTGGCTAAAAAATTTGTGGAACTGGAGAGTGTAAAGTATAATGATAATGAATTAATCAGGAAAATGCAAAGGGACTACTATGCAGACAAGAAGAAAGATACTGAGGAAAGAAAGAGACTCCAGAAAGAAAAGAAACAGGCCATTGTAAAAGAGAATGCTCAAAAAATTGAATTTCCCAATGGTACAATTCTCCATTTCAGTGGAATTCCCGAAGGGCAAACATTCACGAGGGAAGAAATTAAAGAAAAAATTAAAGATGCCAGTAGTTTCGATGTGGTCTATATTGATTTCAACAAAGGTGATTTGGAAGGCTATGTACGATTTGCTAAAGAGAATAATGCAGTCGATTTTTTCAAAACGCTGACTGATGCAGAGGTGGAAATAGGTAAAAATTAACTTGTACCTTCGCTTATTGTATGATTGATATACATAATGAAAGAGTAAGATTAAGAAAGAGATTTTGTGGTTTTTGGGTGGGATATGGAAGAGCAAGGAGTTAATTTGAAATGCAAATCAATGGAAAGTGAAAGTTTTGTTTTTTTTACTTCATTAAATTTGCATTAGTTTGTGCTAAAGTCACTAGTATTATGTATTTATTCTTTTCATAAGCCACAACTTCTTTTAAAGTTAAATTGGCCCTAAAAGCAATGATAATTTTGATAATTTATTTTGTATTTCTTAAAATGTTGTGACAACTTTTTTACAACAGTGCTATGCTATTGACTAATTTGATGGCGTTGGTCTGTAAGGACTTTAATTTAATCTTTCCATACAAAAAGCACTGTCCGAGCAAGGGTATTTGGTGACAGAGGCTGGCTCGATCTTTGTTATAAGTATTTAACTTTGTCATTTGTAATGTGTTCTCACTTTTAATGTTTATATTTACTTCTTGAATTGATACTGTGACCGGAGTGAAAGTCAAGTAGTTGGTAGGTTAAATTGCTTTCAGTGCCCTCAACTTCTTTTACTGGTATCAATGTACATATTTATGAATAAAGTTAACCCCCTCTTTTCCCTTATAGGTGAACACAAACTGAAGGTAAAAGCACTCGAGGGAGATGAAGAAAAAGAATATCTAAAGAAGACCTCAGAAGCGATGGCCACTCAGCGACATAAACAGAAACACTCCGGCAGGAAACGTAAAGGAAACTTTGGTGGGGGTAAAAACTCGAAGCAATCCAGAAAACATTGAGTTAGTTTGGACTCAGCTAGTTGCTATAGGCATGGTATTCAGTTAACTTTATTTTTGTACAAATTAGGATTATGATGTTGCATACATTATAACTGATTAATAATTTTTATAGCATAACAGTTATGCTTCCTATGATAAGAAGAAACTGAAAATGTAATAAGTTTGGTAAAGTTTTTATTAATCGATATTGGAGATGTTTAAATATTATTTGACAATTTTTTTTTAAATAAAAATTCACCGTATTTATGCATGTTTTATTCTAGTTGTCGCAGATTCAAAAATGTAATGAAATAAAAAATCTATGAATTCAACTTAGACGACCTGGATTTATAGATTGACATAACACAAGTATGGTATAAGAAGTTCGACAACTTTTGCCTTCTTATGCTATGTACTTATGTCCCAGATAAAAACAGTAAAATACCGATACCTTAACGATCCGGGATGCCGGGTCATGGAGAAACTCTACTTTTTCCATGTGCCAGGTTAGCGATACTGTTATTCAAAAACAAAATATAGTGATAAATTGAATTAAATACTCTGCATCATAATCAAACGATATTTATTATTATTACTAAAAATTAGAAATAAAAAACAACATTTTTTTCTTTTGTCATCATAAATTACTATAGAAATCATAGTACAAAAACAGTATGAAATAAAAATAGAGAAATTTTTCAAATTAAATACGTTAGCACTCACAGAAAATATATTCATATTCCCGCTTCTTGATAATATTCTAACCTAGATTAGGTAAGAGTAGCTGCATACATTCAATTTGAAGTCAAATTCAAGTTGAAATTTGCCTACTTGTCATACGGTGACAGCCTGACGCCTGACAGCACGTAGCATTTACATTGGGCAAAATTCGAAGTTGACTTTGAAGTGCACTTTGAATTTTGTTAAGCTGCTTGCCAAACATAGATAAATATATATTGTTGCCAAACGCAAGCAGAAAATTAATTTGTAGGTTAGTAGTAGTAGTAAACTCTCTATTGGCCTTTTTCGTGAGAAATTCAGCCAGAAAAGACCTCTATCCGGCTTAGTAAGAGCTGGAGCGACCCATCCCAGATTAGTTACACCTGATGGATAGAGATACTATTTTTAGAGCACCCAGTATGTCGAGTATGTACCCCTGGGGCTCCGACTTGTACATGCACGGCTTGTTTTAAGGTTCGAACACCACCGGCTGGACATTCACACACATTTAAATCTTGTACATGCACGGGGCTCTAACCCCCGGCTGGACGTCCGAATCTTATTCGGGGAATCTACACAGTCCCTGAAAGCCCCTTGTGTCCCCAAACTATCATATATGTATATGAAGCTGGAACAAAATGGCCGATACCCGACACGTGCACACTCGACCGAAGACGAATCGGAAGTCTGCTAGTAGGTTGTAATCACGGTACAAGGAGAAACGGTATATAGTGCACCAAGCGAGTGAACCTTAACGACGACTGAAGGGGGTAGAGGACTAGCACGTAATAGTATATTATTTTATATGGAGGAAAAGTGATACTTTTCATGGCGCGCTCGTGTTTAACAGCCGAACGGAGTGAGGCTGGTAATAGAGAGCAAGCCATGAAAAGTAACTTTTCCTCCAAATAAAATATGCTGTTTTTTCTTCAAATGTCGACAAATTAATGCAAAAACATCTCTTTTTAATAGTAATAATATCTAATTCTTATTAAAGATAAATGGGTTCGCAAGGCGGCTTAGACCACGGTCGTAGGTGGCCTTGCCTAGAACGGTGTCGGTGAAATGTAACATCAAGCTGTCAGTGGACACTGTCAACAATAATTATTTTTTAAGAATGCGTCTCCGATTGCGTTTTAATTCCGTATTGATAAGCAGTTGTTGAGTAAGTTCGATTAAATAATAACCAATTTGTTCCTAAATTAGTGATTTTTAGAAATGCAGTCACAAATTAAGTGATAAATACAAATTGTAGTTTAATAAATCTTGAGTTGTTGACGCTTATTTTGCTGTCTGTTTGTATTGTATCTATGTTGCTATGGTAACACTTTTACCTCCGCCGGCGGAAAAGTGAAAAGTAAAGCTCCGGCGGAGGAAAAACGAAACTTCACGGCCGCCTACACAGTCGAGTAATGACGGATTTACTGACGTTTGAAGAAAAAAAATCTTGCCTTCCCATAGGCGCACGAGGTTATTCTTACCATGTTATTATTGATAATATTGATTAGTTTAAGACGTTAAAATTAATTACAGTTTTTTTTTTATATTACAGTCTTATAGTACTTACAAAATATGTCATATAATAATATCTCATTTTTATAATAAGGATAGTATTCTATGATATTTGTTGTATGTATTACATAAATATGTTGTAGTAATAAGTAGAGTTCGTTTCGCGAAGGTTTTGTATTTACACGTCATCGATGACGTCGCTTAATTTGGAAAAAACGGTTTATCGTAGCTAATTCATATAAATTCTCTAGCGTTCAATTTTTGTATTAAAAGTTAGGCAATATTGAAGCAAGTATGTTCCAAAACGCTCTTTATAGAACGTTCGGAATTGTTTTGTAATACAAATTTTAATATAAAGAGTTTAGTTAAGACAGTTATCCGAAATATATAAAAAAATAGTTAACCGCGTATAATATTCACCAAATGCAAGAAAAATATAAGAAAGGTTAAAAATCTTCAAAGATATCATCAAATTAAGGGTCTGGTGATATATAGGTTGTGTCGATTTTGCAGATTTTCTTTTTTTTCGCTAGAAAAGGGCTGTCCTATAAAGTAGCTTAAGCCAAAAAAATCGGAGGATTCGCCACATTTGAGCCGAAAAAATATCCGCGTTTTGAGCCTTAATTGCCCTAGAAGTGCAAACTTCCACTACGACTTTCCCAGGTGTAACGTGAAAATATTGAAATTGTAACGTGAAAATAATGAAATTTTAGTAACCGACACGGGAGGCCTGGCACAGTGTTTCCAAAAGTTGCACATTTCCTTATGGGGAATAACAGTGTTTGTTTACTATTTAAGTATATTTAATATTCCACTTCACCCATGAGCCTCCGCTCGCTTCGGGGGCGCAACGAAACAAAATTAACCCAAGGCATGCAGGAAATTAAAAAAAAAATTAAATTTGTCAGTCGAAAATGCAAATATTTTTTAGTTTATTTTTCTTCATTTGGGCATGTCTTGAGTTAGTTTGGGTTAGGTTTCTTTGGTTACACCCCCGAAGCGAGCGGAGGGCCATGTATGAAGTGAAATATTTGACGAATATATACATACAAAGGAATTGTGTAATCGAATGAGTGTCTCTTTTATTCCGATGAATGGATGCAAATGCACATTGAAAAATCATCCAAGCAGCCACGTTTACCATAGGGCGGGCAATGATATTATGGCAGGATCGCCCATCCCTTCATCTTCATTCAGTCAAACTACTGGGGGTCTCGGTCAACAGCAATATGTCCTGGCATGACCACGTTGCTAACGTCGCAAAATCAGCCTCCCAAAAGCTTGGTACGCTATTTCGCAACAAAAAATTTATACACCGCAGCAGTTGCTCTTGCTGTACAAAGCGCAAATAGGACCGTGCTTAGAATATTGCTCACACATCTGGGGTGCCACGCCAGAGCACACCCTAAAGCTACTGGATTACGTTTAGAAGAAAGTTGTGCGTCTCGTGGGTGACCCGGAGTTGACCCGGAATCTGGATAGTCTGAAACACAGCAAACATGTGAAATCCCTGGTTTACAGATACTTTTACGGCAGATGTTCCCAGGATTTGGCCCGCCTTATCCCGCCCCTGACAACGCCTGTCAGATAGTCACGATAGACGGCAAGAGCGCACCAGTTCGTCGTACAACTGGAAACTCCTAGAACATCGCTTGACAAGAACTCCTTTGTCTGGCGCACTGCATCACTGTGGCACTCACTCCCAGGACGCATATTCGGATGTAACAAGCAAGATGTCCATTCGGCTATGCCAAACGTTTCTTCATATGTGACGTTCACGATAGCATTTAGTCGGATGTCGTGACTGTTCAACAAATAAGTCTTCAATTATTTAAACACTTCATGCATGGCCCTCCGCTCGCTTCGCTCTCTACGGCGACTCAACAAATAGAAACTAACCAGGTGCTAAGAAAAACTAACCCAACATTTTTTTTTTTATTTTGGGTTAGTTTTGGTTAGTTTCTGTTTGTTGAGCCCCCGTAGCGAGCGAAGCGAGCGGAGGGCCATGCATGAAGTGTTAAAATAATTGAAGACTTATTTGTTGATTCTTAACAGTCACGACATCTGACTAAATGCTATCGTGCACGTCACATATGAAGAAACGATCGGCATTGCCGAATGGACATCTTGCCTGTTACATGCGAATATGCTCCCAGGACATGTGTTCCCCTAACTAACTATTCAAGAACCGTGTCAATCAACATCTTCTCACACACACCGCTCGTCGAGCAATATAGGATGTGCTACTGCCATAAAAAAGAGTAGAGATACTCATAGCACAGCTTATTCACTACCAGCTAGTCAACTCTATCGAAATCGGAAAGTTGGAGTGTCGGGCACTGCGCCTACCTGAGAGTGCCCTGAGCGGTTCAGTTCCACAGTTGAATTTAAAATGAATTTTCGCTTCAAAATACATGACAAATTCGTCCGAAGCCTCGGCTATCGCCCTGAGAGGTCCGGAAATTTCGGATTTTTATACAATTTTGCGTTTTAAAATCGGTTTTTAGACGATAAAAAGCATATTTTAAATTAAACGAACTGTCAAAAGTATTATTCAGATGCCCAGGCGTTTAAAACAATATTGAGTCATGACCCTCTTCTGAAATTTGCAAAACTTGGTTATTGACTTTCCCAAATCAAAGGATGCCGCCGCAAGATGACTAGCTGGTAGTGAATAAGCTGCGCTTATAGTGCACCATTTTTCTAATGAATTTTGCTAACGAAACTACAGTAAACGTCTGGCAACAATGTGCCTTCTTAAAAATCTTTGTTTTGGGCACAATAGCCAAAACTTTTGGCTATTGTGACAGGACAGTTGACAGTAAGAAGGAGGATGGATATTTACAAGTAAAATTTAATTTTGTTTAATGGGGCTATAAGTCGCTTTAAATTAGGACCGGAACAAAACGGAGGTCTCTCGTTCGACGCAAATGTATCCTAGTTAATATTTTCACCCGACAATTGATTTTCCGATGTGTTTTGTCTATAATTTCTAGTGCTTTTGTGTAGTGCTGAAAATTTGTGTCAAAACTCGAACTTTGAGGGCATTTTTTCGGTTCAAATGTAGCGGATCTTCCGACTTTTTTGGCTTAAACTACTATATAGGACACCCCCTTTCTAGTGAAAAAAGTGAATTTGCAAAACCGACAAAACCGATATATCACCAGACCCTACAAACCAAATAATATAAATAACTACAGTTCGGCAATTTCCACGCCAATGGCTAACGCAAGTCGCTGCCGAAATTTTAAAATATGTAAAAAAATTAGGTGTTGGTCTAGGGTCAAAGTGTATTTAATATATCCTGCGACCAATCACGAAACTGCCTCCCCGCTTAAAATCAAGTAAACGTCGCACTGTTGCCTATTGTCGCGTATTTTAAATAGCTTGAAGGCGAATAAAATATAAATATTAGGTATAAATATTAGAGTATACTTATTCCGTATTCCGTATTTCCCTGTGTAAATAAAATAGTAAATAATAGAAGACAGTAGTATTAAGGAAAATTACAAAATTAAGTATTCAAGTAGGAAATTTAAATATGTAAATTCACTATAAGAAACTAGACAGAAAATAAATTAGGATTATTGGGAAAAAAATGTGGCAGCATCTAAATATGCGAGGACATTTTTTGCCCGCATTCTTTTCGTCCAGGTTCTTTCATTTGGCTAGCAGTAGTATTCCGGCAGCCAAAACTCGTCGAGTTCGCGCAGTTACGTAGGTTGCGTAAGAAAATCAAGACGACTGCATTCGATTTATATGGATTTGTACGTTTGTACAAGTTGACATCGTGGTTTTCTAACTGTGAATATTTTATTTGTTTTTCAAAATGCCTGGATGTGCTGTGGCAAAGTGTAATAACTACACTAAATCTACTCAAGGCACTAATATTAGATATTTTCGTTCTCCAAAAAATAAAGTTCTGTGTAAAAGGTGGATCATTGCGTGTAGACGGGAAGATGAGATAAACGTAAAGAATGGTATATATTTAACTAACAAGGTGGTCTATTATGTGATAGGTTGTAATTAATTTGTAAAAGCAAATAATATATCTACCTTTAAGCTTACATAATATGTTCTGTTCATTTTGAGAACGTTTATTTTGCTGAGCCTACACTTATAGAGAAGTTATTAAATTATACATCAAAAACTAACTAGGTTCTACGTTGTGAAAATAATAACTAATAACATAAAAAATACTGTATATTTATTATTTCAATTGTATACTTTAGAATCTCAGCACGCAGAGTGTTGTCAAAACTACTGAATTTACTAGCAGTATAATTGGATAAACAATTATTTCTCCACATGAAAAACATCTTATCACATAGAAAAAACATTTTTACCACTTGTCAAATCAAAAGTTATTTCTAAATTTCATAGATTTTAAATCTATGCAATTCTTGTCGTGAAACCAATATATTTTAAATGCACGCTATGTCTGAGACTCTACGCAAACTATGTCACAGCCCGGCAGCGGTGCGCAATACTATACCGTTTCTCCTTGTGCCGTGGTTGTAAATAAAAAAATTAAAAAAATCTTCCCGGATCGTAAGGTATCGATACAACACAAATGTATCGTAAACCAAAGTATCGATCCTAAATATCGAGTATCGGTCGTAAAAGTATCGATACTTTGGAATATCGTATCGTTCGCCCATCCCTATATTTGACAAATGGTAAGGTTTTCCCAGAGTTGCCAGATTAGGGGATTTTCCCCAAAAATTAGGGGATTTTTTTTATTTGGTGTATTTTTTGGGGATATTTTATTCTGGGGATTTCTACTGGGGAAACAATATTTACCTGGGGAATAACAGAGGATTTTAAGTTTGACGCGACTCGACTCAAATCTGATCTCTTAAATCGCAAAATCAGATAAAAACACAAAAATCCAATTATTCTGATCATAAAATGTAAAAAATATATATTTTACTAATCTTTATGTCCGAGCTGCGCTGACGCCATCTATAGTTGTGGCATAAAAATATTTAATCCGCCAAATGGTTTTATATACTTTTAAAGAAATTTATCGTTATTTAACTTTAGGGAAATAATCTTAGGTTAAATATACTAATCAGTTCAATAAATATTATATTTTTAAAGTGAAAACGCCTTTAGGCTCGTTTACACAATACTCGACTAGGTGTCAAATATGTATTATACCGGTCCGTATACTTATACTCTTTTTTGACAAAAACCTTCGAGTGAGGTGGTGGATAATCGTGCGGGAGGTATAGGGTTCGATACCCGAAGCCTTCTTTCAAAAAACTTTTTCTTATTTTTATTTAGCTTTTAATATCGCATTATTGGAGTTTTGACTGCTGTCGTACGGTCTTAAGCATACACCTTTTCATTGTCTATCTTGTTTTACTGTCGGTTATAAGTTCTCTCTTTCATTTGAAAAATAAAAAAAAATTCTGGATAAAGTAGCTTTTATTTGCACTAAATATTTTCTAGTTCTTGAGGCTTTATTTGAAACATAGCTTATTTTGGGGATATTTTAGAGATATGGGGAAAATATTTTAGTCACAAAAAATTATTAAAATCCAGGAATAAAATATCATAATCTACGAAAACAAAAAAAAATATTTTTTTGGGGAATTTTGACCGAAAAGTCCTAAATTTGAGGGATTTTTCAATTTCGACTGGGGAATTCGAGCCGAACGGTCTGGCAACCCTGGGTTTTCCCCATATACGTATATGGTTTTCCCATATATTTAAGCTGCATTTACATTCAATTTGAAGTCAAATTCAAGTTGAAATTTGCCTGCTTGTCATATGGTGACAGCACGTAGCATTTACATTGGAGAAAATTCGAAGTTGACTTTGAAGTGCACTTTGAATTTTGTTAAGCTGCTTGCCAAACGCAAGCAGAAAATAAATTTATAGGTTAGATTATTTTTGTTTATCTTAATATTCTTAATGTTGCTTTGTTTAGGTCAGGTCTAATTTATCTATGGATTAGGTAAATTTCAATTTTGTGTTAGAATAAATTAACATTTGTATCAAACAATTTGCACACATGTAAAATGGACTTTGAAGGACCCCACTTTGATGAAAATCATTTTTTTGAAGGCACTGTAATTGAAAAAAACGATTTCAACGAGGAATTGTTCTTAAAAATGATTTGTAATTATCTGGCAATATACAACACACAAAATAAAACATTCCATACGTATAATTGCGTAACCTAAAAATTCGTTCAATGCAAATGACATATTTGCGAATTGCACTTTGACATGGACTTCAAATTGAATGTAAATGCAGCTTTAATGGTTTTCCAACTGAAGTAAACGTTTTGTTTACAGGGTTGCGAATCTGTGGGGAATTCCCCAAAACGTGGGGTATTTTAACAGGTGTGGGGATATAATCACTGAGGGGATTTTGTAATACTTTAAATATATCGATAGAAAAAGCAACATGCTTTAGTGATATTTTCATTCATAAAACTAAATAAACCATTTTTAATTAATTTTTTGCTATTTTAATGAATAGACCCGAAACCATGTTGCCATTATTTTCATTACTTACTCCAAATCTGACAACCTAAAAAATTCATGAGGGATGTGGGGATTCGCGCAAGTTTTTGAGGGGAAAACGGGTCAGAGTAGTTGGCAACTCTGTTTGTTTACTTCAGTGAGTTTTTCAAATTAATACAGAAGGCTAATACACTTCTAAAGAAGGAAGGACTTCCGGTCCGTCTTCGGTCGAGTGAACAAGTGTTGGGTATCGGCCATTTCGCCTTCAGCTCCATATACATATATGGTCGGTTTGAGGGACGCACAAAACACTCCGCTGCGCGTCGTGTTTTGAAATATGTCGCGCGTGCTTTAAAGGCCTCTTATACACGTATATCATACGCTATTTTTTATTACGAATATACGAATGCATCATATTCTCAAAAATGTTTTAATTTTTTGAGTTACGTAGTTACTATTTAGAATAAAGCAATTTTGTTTTTAAATGTGTTCTTTCATTTTGACATATAGTAATTTAAACGGCAGGGAAATATCTAGGTAAAAAAGGTAGATCAAATGTTTCTATAGCAACCTTTAAGAAAGTAGGCGCATCATAAACATCATTTTAAGCACACTGCGTGCGATAATCGTTGATTATGATGCATGCGTAATAAAATAGTGTATTATTTTATATGGAGGAAAAGTGATACTTTTCATGGTGCGCTCGTGTTTAACAGCCGAACGGAGTGAGGCTGGTAATAGACAGCAAGCCATGAAAAGTAACTTTTCCTCCAAATAAAATATGCTGTTTTTTCTTCAAATAACGACAAATTAATGCAAAAACATTGAGTTGTTGACGCTTATTTTGTTGTCTGTTTGTATTGTATCTATGTTGCTATGACAACACTTTTACCTCCGCCGGCGGAAAAGTGAAAAGTAAAGCTCCGGCGGAGGAAAAACGAAACTTCACGGCCGCCTACACAGTCGAGTAATGACGGATTTACTGACGTTTGAAGAAAAAATAAATTATGCGTATCTACTTATACACTATTATATAAGGAAATATTCATAATAATTCTAAAGGCCCGTTCAGTGTTTATTTGATCTGTTCTCACTCCTCACTATTCGGCTTGGAGCCGGTAACCGATGATCATTTGGTTCGAGTATATATAAACTAATATATCGCTAATCCAAACCAAAAATTGAAGCCACAACTAAAAGACGGAGCTATTTAAAACTCGCATAAGTCGGTCTTTGTCATTCAGTAAGTTCATACTGCGCAATCGTTAGAAACGCTCTGTGATTAGTTGAAAATCTATGTAACAGCCAATAAAGTTATCCCCCTGATTGGCGGTAGTTTATTGGATTTAAATTATTGCCGCTTGCAGAGGTTATTGTTTAAAGCGGATATGCTTATTTGCTGTTTATTTTCATAGCACAAACACTCTAAAAATGTCTAAAAACAGTTTTAAATTGAAATTACAATTTAATGTGCACAAGATACGATACGAATCACACGACACAATAAAACACAGATGGATCGATAAACAGAACACGGGTCGGGGCACGGCCACCTATACGACAACCAAATTGATGGTCGATTTATTTGTTTACATTAATATTTTTCAGTCAGTTTTTTCATTTATTTAATTATTTTATAACGTGTAGATATTATAATTATATTTCGAAACGGTTTCTTGTGGGAGATTCCATGTAAGCTACCTAGATGTCCTTCATATTTAAGTAAAGTTGATGAAGAGAATGTCCACACTAAACGCAGAAAGATCAGATTGAATGTTGAGAAATGGAAAGGGGCTATTGCTGAAAGTTTGGATAGAGCAACTACTTACAACGAAATGAAGCAATATCTTTTACTGCGTTACATGAAGCTGATATCAAGATTAATGAACTCGAGGATGGATAGTTGAAAGGAAAAGGAAACTTGTCCTTTTTCTATTTAAATGAACCAGCTGAAGGGTACCCAAGTGTGCAAATGTCTGTGTTTCTGTCAGGTCAGAAGACTTGAAGTGTTTGTGGGCAATTTGTTCATTAAAAAAACATTGTGTTCGGACAAGACTGATATAAAACTATCAGTACGTGCGGGTCGAGTATATTAAGTACTTTAGATAAAGTGCTTCATGAAGCCAAAATATTTTTGATTGGCAATAAAAATGAAGATGATATAACATCAACTATAGAACTGTAACTTTACTAACTATTGTATTTTGTAATTGTATGTGTATTTGGGCAACCCTTGGTCTATTGTGGCTCACATCTGTAGATTCCACTAGGCCAGAGGCTTAATCCTTTTCATGGAATCGAATAGCTGTCTGGGGGTGGATAGTTTGTCTGGTTCTTTCCATTGCCAGAGAGCATAAAACATGCTCCATTGTTTCTTTGCCCTCCAAGCACAAGCGGCATCCCGTTTCTTCGGAAAGCCGTATATCTTGTTCATGTGGCGAACTAACTAGATAAGTACTTGTATTTTTACTAAAATGGCTTGCATGAAGATTAGAATTCAACAGTGTCTGTCTAGAACAGCTAGTAAAATTGAGCTGCTTCGAAACCTTCGGTTTGCTTTTATTGTTGCAATACTTATTGGTCCATACAACTGCTTTGCATTTTATTCACAGTACTTATACAACATAAAAAAATCACTGCTTTTTGTATTTATATATGTGATATTTGTTTTACTTAACATGACTTAAGCTACTTAATTCATCATTTTATTTTATCATGTATTCTGTTATTGCTACTTAAAAAGATTGTGCTTGAGTAGGTACTGAATAGGTGAACTAACTAAAAAAAACCATACACTATATATAACTTTTATTTTTTATGACTCGTTTTACTCTGAGAAATCTACTTGAATACTTATACGTAAAATACTGCCTTTTGCAACTGCTTTGATCTTGGGCTACATATTTCATTTAACTGTAATCACATTTGTTATTAACTAATCACATAGTTCATATTATTAATACATACATATTATCAAAAATGGAAATTATAAGCCAACAAGCATAATACAAAACAATTCTGTTATTCAGATATTCCGTTCATCTACTACTCGTAATTTTAGTTTATCCCTATCTTTGATATGATTTTTATTTCATGTCTATATTTCTCATATTTATGTTTATAATTAATAAACTGTCCAATTTTCTCATATTGTCTTATTTTAAGATTAATAAGGAAGCACTAGGTAGTAGAAGGGCAAGATTTGCTGCTTCCTGGCCTTGTATAGGTGGCCGTGGTCGGGGTCGGCCTCGGCCAGTTTAATGCTCGACAAACGAACCAATCAGAACGTTCCGTACAGAGCGTGCGCACAAACAACTTTTTGAACGACAAAGATAGACTTATGCAAAATTGATATTCCCGTCTTTTAGTGTTGACTTCATTTTCCACTCATTGTCCAAATGACGGTTTAGCAGTATATTTTTTTTAAGTATATGGGTTCGAGCCAATATTAAATCTTTGGTTCGAGCAGCACAAGAGTCTAGCGACCCGACCAAACTTTCGATACCAAAGGCCACCTATACTACATAGGTGGCCTTGCGTGGAATGTATTCACAAAGAATGGGGATTCTTTGTGATTGTATTCGCGGAAACCCATGCAAGCTGCTGTATATCCACTATAATACGGCTTTTGTTAAATATATCCTGGTTTTTAATTAAATAAAGCAAAATATTTCGTAAAAAGTGCATCCAAATTCCAAAGTACGGGCACGCATTACAATAAGTAATATCCCTTTTCGCATGGCTCTCCGCTCGCTGCGCTCGCTACGGGGGCTCGAAAAAAGGAAACTAAGCAGGTGCTAATCCAAGACATACTCAAAATCAAGAAAAAAACTGTTTAGAAACTTAACCTTAAAAAAAATGAAAAGCAACGTGGTTTGAACACGAGCCGCCGGCGCCGATAGCTGCCGCTGCCGAGTTGAGACCTAACCATCTAGACCTCTCGACCACCACGGCTCATGCTGTAAACCGTTTGCATCACGAAGACATAGCGCGAAGGCGCATTTAAAGATCCTTTACGGGCGTAGTCGATTATATCAAAATCGGCCTCTCCTATTGGTCGATCCATCCCGTATTACAATATGTCATCGTGATACAATCAATTTCTCGCAAGAGCTCTCGTGGCTGAGAGGTTTAGGTAGTTGGGTCCCACCTGGACGGCACGGGTTCGAACCCCGTTGCTTTTTTTAATTTTTTTTTTAAATTATGTTTCTAAACAGATTTTTTCTTTATTTTCGGTATGTCTTGGGTTAGTTTGGGTTAACACCTGGCAGAGCTGTCACCATCAGTGAGATTTAAATCATTTTTGTGATTTAAATACATTTTTTGATTTAAATACTTGAGTTTAAATATTTTTTCTGAAAGTGATTTTTAATTCATGATTTAAATCTTTTTGAAAAGTATCTTTGATTTAAAAATAGTATTTAAATCTTTCTAAAAGGATTTAAATCAGTAAAAAGATTTAAATCTTCAAAAAAATTTAAATCCTTAAACAGATTTAGATTTAAATCATTAAAAAAAGTTTAACTATAATAAAATACAGCAATAAATAGATCCTAAGTGTTTTAGTTCTATGTTTATTTTGTATTTTGTAATCAAAATTTTGTAATGCGTGTTACTTAATTTTCTTTTTTAAGTATATATTGGCTATATGGGAAACTTTTGTATTATTGATTTCTTAAATATATATATTCCCGATAATTTCGATGAAAGTTTCTGCGTCATAAACAAACCCTTTACGAAGTAATCACTCTGTAAAAAGCAAACAAAATGCCATAAAAAAACTAGCTAAAAAGTAAAATAGATTTTTCCGCCAGAAAAATATTTCTAGGGAAAATTCAAATCAAATATATATAAAAAAAGATAATTGAAATAATAGGATTTTGTCAAATTTCAAGTTGATTTTATCAAAAAGTAATTACCAAAAAAAATAAAGCTTGTTTTTTAATGGAATTTTTGATACATTGTCAAATATTTAAAAGCTGCTAGCATGCACATAATGAGCTATTTTGTATGTTTGATGTTGTTAGTGTTTTCATTTTAATTAATATATTCGGCTAACATAATAAGAAGTGCAAAGTTACCAATTATGTGAATGCTAACGGCTTTTAAACATTCGACAATGAGTCAAAAATTCCATTAAAAAAAAAAACAAGGTTTAAATAACATTTTAATTTAGTTTTTGTATGTTATTTTGACGTACCTATTGAGGATTGCATTGTTTTTTAAAATTTAGATTGGGTGACGTCACACTTTTGCTTTTTTTTCACTTAATTTATATAAATAACATTTTGATTACGCTCTAAGGGGTTTTTAATGGTACATAACCAATGACGCCAATTCGTTGTACATAACCAACCAAGTGATTTCAATCTTTTTTACATTTTAGATCATTTTAGGAAGTATTTAAATCTTTTCAAAAGATTTAGATTTTAAAAAATATTTAAATCTTTTGAAAAGATTTAAATATTTCCTAAAATGATTTAAAATGTAAAAAAGATTTGAATATAAAAAAGATTAATTATTTAAATCTTTCTTTATATACAAAACGATCTTTAATTTAAATCGTTTGTCCAAATGAAAAGTATCTTTGATCTTTGATTTAAATAATTTTTTAAATGATCTTAAACAGCTCTGACACCTGGCTAGTT
Source organism: Pissodes strobi (assembly GCA_016904865.1). NCBI lineage: Eukaryota > Metazoa > Arthropoda > Insecta > Coleoptera > Curculionidae > Pissodes > Pissodes strobi. Next base: position 5,169 of record MU183680.1, on the reverse strand, counting down.
TCCTTTTCTTGAGCCCCCGTAACGAGCGAAGAGTCATGCGGATCGACCAATTGCAGAGGCCGATTTCGATATAGTCGGCTACGCCTGTAAAGGATCTTTAAAGGCTGCGAATGCAATCGCTCGAGTCAACGCCACCTGCACTAGATGACGCTAGAGTCTGTATCGAAAATTATATCGGGTCTATAGACGCTTTTCGGGCAGCTATTTTTTTTTCGCTTGGGGTGGAGCACTCTGCTCGAGATCAGTTAGATCTTGATCTACTTTTTTTTTAAATATTATATTCTTTTATCTATGATGCTCTACTTGCAGCACTTACACCTAGTCTGGACTGGAGGTGGAGCAGTTAGAGCAAAAGCAAAAAGATAACAGGTAATCAACAAAAATCGCGGAATAAAATAGTAATAATGTATCACCACTTTTTAAATTTTGAAAGGCTGAAAGGCATCGTGGTCTTTTTTTGAGAAAAAATTCCTATATATCTGTCAGTCATCGTAATTATGGAGTTGGCTGCCACTTTTTTGCTTTCAGCGTTGTACTCCAGCACGACCCCACACCCGACCCACGTCTGGGCTTTTACACCCTTGTTGGACGGTGGTACTATATATATATATATACGTGTTCACTCACTGCACACTCGTCTACCTTACTGGATTACATGTGTTTAAATTTTGATAGAGACATGGTTAAATGTGACGTTATTCGGGCGGGCATGTCGGATCATGAGGCGATTTCATGTAGCTTTAGTATTAAATGTGGAACGAGGGTATGTTGTACACAAGAGCAAGCTATGGTAGGTTCTCGCAATTGTGTGCTGCTACTAATTGGCAGCCTGTCGTGACCTTGAACAGTTCTTTGCGTTCATTTCATGGGATGCTGTGTGACAACTTTAATTATTCATTTCCTGTTAGGTCTTTAAAACAAAAACCATGGATCACTAAGGGACTGAAAATTTATGCTAATATGCGGTCTCTTCGTTTTATTAGGAAGTACTTTTTGGATAATGAAAATTTTATGGCCTATTTTTCCCCCCCTGCATACTCCAGCAACAGACAGCGATAAACGTGGAGGATTGTCAACGAGTTGCGGGGAAGGAGTTGTGGGACTACATGTGGGGCTCCAAATTATCCGCCGAGGAGATGAACGGCTTTTTTTGTTCCATAGCTGCGTCACTGTCTGGCGTAATGCCCTCAAATGTCTGTTTTTCACAGTTCCTGGGAAATATTAATGTTCCAGACAGATTCTTTCTTTTTATCCCCCACCGACATCGAAGAGCTTAAAAGTACTATCTCTAAAATCAAGATAAGCGGAGCGTCAGGATGGGATGGAATCTCGATTAGGATATTTTTGGAGCTGCCGAATGATGCACTGGGTGTTCTGGTGGAGTGTATAAACCATTCTTTTTGCAATGGCAATTTTCCAGCTTGTTTGAAGGTTGCTACAGTTATTCCCCGATTTAAAGGTGGTGATCAGGACCAGGCAGCAAACTATAGACCAATTGTTCTCTTACCCACTTTATCAAAAATTGTGGAAAGATTGGTCAAAAAGCGAGTTGTGGGGTTTCTGGGTAGACACGGAGTGTTGAGGTTTGAACAGTTTGGCTTTCAGGCTGGGAGAAGTACCAGTGATGCAATATTCTCGTTTCTGGAAAATTTGTATATGAGTCTTAATGAAAGGGAAGTGGCTGCGGTAGTTTTCTGTGATTTATCAAAAGCTTTTGATTGTGTGAATCACAGGATACTGCTGCATAAGCTTGCCCTTTATGGATTCAGGGGTAGGACGCATGATTGAGTTGGATCATATCATCTGTCGGATCGAAGACAGAATGTTTCTTTTGGTGGCTGTGTTTCGGATCTTCAAGGGTTGGAGTATGGCGTGCAACGTAAGTTTACTCTGTTTGCAGATGACGCCACAATATTGTGGCATGATAGGGATACTAATAGATTAAAGGATACTGTTAATTGCGACTTAAAAAAGATTAAGACCTGGTGTGACGCCATTAGGCTTTCTTTAAATGTATCGAAAACCAGTGTTATGTCGTTTGGCAGTGAACTTGGGGAGATTCGTATTGCTGATGGCTTGCTGAAAAACGTTACTGAAAACAGGTTCTCGGGACTGTGCATCGATGGCCGGCTTAAATTTGAGTGTCATATTGGTTACCTAAGATCACGATTGGCTTCAAATTGTTACGCCATCAGATCAATCGCTGACCAATTTAGCACTAGTACAGTCAGATCCTCTTACTTCACTCTAATCGAATCTCATTTGCGGTATGGAATTTGTTTCTGGGGTTCATGTTCGGGGCAATTATTTCAGAGTGTGTTCGTTCTGCAGAAGAGAGCTGTAAGGTATATGTTTAAGGCCGGGGTGCGTGAGTCTTGTAGACCTTTATTTTTGGAGCATGGAATTCTGACTTTGCCCTCCTTGTTCATTTTGGAAACGGTATGCTTGATTTATAAAAAGCACAAGCCTCAATTAGTAACTAACCATGCATACGGGTCACGGGACCCACACAAAATTTCACTTCCAATACCCACATCCTCTAAAATTAGAAACTCGCTAATATTTAATAGCAAGAAACTGTATAACCACCTGCCCCAAGGGATTAGACAGATACCTAATCTAACGAAATTTAAGAAAACAGTTAAGAAGCTACTGTGTGCGAGAGCTTACTATGGTGTGGATGAGTTCTTGAAAGATGTATTTTAATTGTACTGTTTGGTTTTTGACACTGTGTTTTTATGTTGTCTTGTCTGTAAACATTTTATGCTTTTGATAATAATTATCTCATTCTTGTTTGATATTTTAAATTAGAAATTAGTGTGTAAGAATAGTCTGTAAGTACTAATGCATTGATTAAGTTGTTTGCACTGATTGACAGTAGGTTTTAATTACTAGTCCACAAGAATGTATATAAAAACTTTTCCAGGGGGGGGGGGGGCAATTATGATCACAAAAAATTCTATAGTAAAACATTTAATTTACAAAACACAATTCCTAAGATGCATGAATCTCCAGGGGGGGATTTGCAGCCTCGGCCGCCCTAGGCCACAAGCTATCAGCCGCCCCTTTCTCAGCATTCACCATATAGACTACATAATGAAATTACTTTATTGCTAACTTAAAATCTGGTCGCCCTAGGCCCGGGCCTTAGTGTAAATCCGCCACTGCCCCGGCCCGCCCTTATATACGCCCTTGCTAGTCCATAGGTTTCTTTTACCTTTTTTTTTTCCTCAGCTTTGTCAATGAATTTTGTTTGAGACAATAAAGCATTTTTGAATTTGAAGACGAACCGGAAGTCATCCCTATATAAAAAATATCCTATCCATCTGCTGTCTTAACAAAAAACGCGTTCATTTGGGGTAGCAAGCTAGGAAGTCTTCCGAGCAGGAAATATGTACTTGGAGTGCAGTTATAGCATTTCGTGTTTCTGCTTCAAGCTCCAAGCTGATTTCTTTGATATTCCGAGCAGGTTGAGCTTGAGCAAAGCCAAATGAACAGGCCTTAAGTGTAGGAATGGCAAAATATAAATTTTTCAATATATTAATTGTATTGTTATATATAGCTCTTTGACATTTAATACCCAAATATATAAAACACTATAATTGTATAGCATACAATTATCAGGAGAACTATATTAGTTAGTACCAGTAGTAATAGCAAGACTGCAAAATGAACAAATATATTTTATGGCCATTTCGTAGAGGACAAGTATACAATCCCTTTGGTTTTCATTACAAGATAACTTTGTATTTTAAGAAATTAAATACTTCACATAAGATGCCACTGTAAAATTTTAACTCCTCATATCCTGTAGTGTCACAACTAAACTTCAACTTTAAAGAATTTATAACAGTACTATTACTCCACCCCATAATTTTCGTAGATTTGGTAATGCCTTTGTTCTTCAAGACTGATGTTTGATATTCATTAAAAACTGCATGAAAACATTTACTGTCATCCTTTATGGTTTCTGAATTGTGTGCTTGAAGCCCCTTTCATACTTTGCTTTTTGCAGTTTGCTTCTATACTTCTTCACACTAGCTGACTTTCTTTCAAGTAGATTCTTATGTTTCAATTTACCTCTTGCTACTTATCCCTTTAAATATTAAAGGGCTTTTATTCGCCACACTCTCTGTTTCATCACTTGTAATGTTATTTATGGCCTAAGGATATATAAAAAATGAAACTGAAGGCTGAGATGTATTTGCCTGTACACCAACTTGAGCTTCATGGCTGGTGCCTCCACATAGCGCTGTCAGATTTGAAGGGCCAGGAACATCGCTCCAATCCATTCGTGACTCCTCAGTTTGCTCCGAAGAAAGCCTTGATATGGAATCTGCAGATTTCAAAGCAAATTCACACTTTGTGGTGTTAATTGGGTTTGGAAAAGAAAAATATCGTTGGGATGGCATTTGGCTTCAACTTCTTATCTTGCCTTTTTTCCTCCCACATGTCTGGTGCAAAATGAACCTGCAAGAAAATTTCAGATAAAATGATCTAATTTGACAGCAATGAATTCAAATAAAGGCGTTCGACCACCAGTCTTAGTTCAAATGAGCAGAGATTAAGACTATATTTTAAAACGGCACCCTAATAACTACAAAACAGTAACTATATGATGTTAAACATGCAACGTTATAAACATGAAACTATTTTTTGTACTTACGGGACTAAAGTATGTCCTTTAGTCCCTTCAAGCAAGTAGATTAATAAAATATTCAACTGGTCCTTGTATTAAATTGTGACATCAGGTGTTTTTAAATTCATACCTATATTTTTTTTTTTTTTTTATGGCAGTGATACACACACTAAAGGGAGACCCTATAGCGCTCGACGAGCGGTGTGTGTGCGAAGATGTTGATTGACACGGCTCTTGAATATTTGTAAGTTGTAATTAGTGGGAAACAGATGTTCTGGGAGTGAGTTCCACAGTGATGCAGTGCGCCAGACAAAGGAGTTCTTGTAAAGCGATGTTCTAGGAGTTTCTAGTTGTACGACGAACTGGTGCGCTCTTGCCGTCTGTCGTGACTGTCTGACAGGAGCTGCCAGGGGCGGGATGAGGCGGGCCAAATCCTGGGAACATCTGCCGTGAAAGTATCTGTAAAACAGATATCTCGGCTACATGTCTGCGGTGTTCCAGACTATCTAGATTCCGGGTCAACTCCGGGT
>MU183679.1:166957-177407 GCA_016904865.1 Pissodes strobi | reverse complement strand
ATTCTGCAAATAGCTTACATTATTCTGCACAACTTTTGTATTTAACATTTTTGTCTAATGCGAAAAACAAAAAAGTTAAGAGGGGGGGACATTAAAAATTATCACTGTGTACAGGGCTTTTCATTATATTTTTTAAACCCACTTGAAGGCTTAAATAAAAATGGGAGCTAAAATCTTTATATACAAACATGTTATAGTTTTTCATATATTATCTTTTAGCGATACTGTAAGAAAAACATTGCTTTCGGAAAATTGAAAAATTAATAAGACTTGTGTTTTTGTAAATGGAATATCCTGTACTTATTTAATTAAAATAATAGTATTTTTATCCTGATTTCAAACATTTATAGTTTGTTGGTAAGGCGCTTCAGGTATTTTTTAAATAAAGAGGTTTAAAATGTAGAAACTCAAGTAGAAGAATTCAGATCAAGATCGTCTTGAAAACACTCTGTAGTATACTAATTTCATGTAAATAAATGCGCAACTAAGAATAAAACTTCTTATGTGTAATGAATGTTTCTTCCAAAAAACTTATTTCAATTTTTATTATTTGTGTATATGTTTGCCACTTCCTGTATGTGCATACACACCTTGGAATAAAGCGCTCATGTACAAATTTTCTTTATCTTATTCGTGAGTGAAGTAATTATTAAATTTTCTTTTCAGGAAATGCAGATTTACTTCATATTCCCTTTGAACACCTGAAGTCCAAGTTTGTTTGTGACAAGCATTTTAAGAAGGAGTTTTTCCTTTCTTCAAAACTGTCCACAACAGCCATTCCGACTCCATTTTCAGAAGCTCAATTATCGAGGGAAGTAGCAGCTGCAACAAAAACTTATTCATTAAGTGAGAGGTCAGAAGAACCACAACCATCAACATCTGGTATTGGATTTTGCCATTCTTCCACATCGGGAGTGCGCTGTACAACACCTGTGCAATATGAAGAGAAAGCAGCAAATTGTCCATTTGAAAAATTGGAGAAAAACACTGTAGCCATTGCAAATATGCCAACTCCCCAAAAACAAAAACAAGGAGCACTTGATGAAGATACTTCAAGAAAAAAAAGTCTGAAGAGAAAATTATATACTGCTGAAAGCAAGTTAGATGCAGCCAATATTAAATTAAAAAGGAAAACATATCTAAGCGTTCCTAGAGGAGCAAACCAGTTGACTCCCTTCAATAGGGCTTTTGTGAATATGCAGCTTTACCACAAAAAAGGAACGCCTTGGTCCTCAGATGAGAAAGAAGCGGCACTGTCTCTATTTTATAAGTCATCATCAACTTATAAATTTATGCGGCTCAAAGGATGTAATTTACCATCCCCGTCCACCATTGCTTCATGGCTTCGACAATATAGACAAAATCCAGGCTGTAATAAGCAATTATTTAAAATTCTAAAAATTAAAGCTGAGACAATGTCAAGAAAAGCCAAAGAATGCGTTCTTTTATTTGATGAGATGGCCATCAAGAAATATATCGATTTTTCCAAAAGCAAGGACTTAATCGAAGGGTTTGAAGACTTAGGAGAATTTGGTCGTCGACCAGTTTGTGCTAAACAGGCTCTTGTGTTAATGATCAGGGGTCTGTATTCCAATTGGAAAATACCAGTTTCATATTACTTGTCGGAAAATGGAGTAACTTCTGATCAACTTGTTAAAATTATTAAAAAAAATCTGATTGAATTGAGCATGATTAATTTAAACCCTGTTACAATTATATGTGATCAGAGTGCAGTCAATCAAAGAGTTTTCAAAATTTTGGGAGTGACTGTAGAACAACCATTTTTTCATCTTAATAATAACCTATATTTTGCTTTGTTAGATCCTCCACATATAATAAAAAGTATAAGGAATAACTTACTTAATGGGGCCTTTTTGGTTGACGAGAAGTATATAAAATTCGAAGATATTAAAGATATATACAATTTAGATAAAAGGAGTAAAACAGGTAGAGCTCTCCCCAAACTGACAGATTCACACATAACCCCAAGCAATTTTCAAAAGATGAGTGTGAAATTGGCAACACAATTATTTAGCCACAGTGTCGCTGCTGCGATAAGAACTGGAGTAGAGACTGGAGAAATAAAATCTCTTTCTGCAGGATCTACAGCCGATTTTATTGAAATGGTAGATAATGCATTTGATGCACTTAACAGCAGAAGCTTGATGGCTGCGAAAAAATGTAATAGGGCTATTTCAGAAAGAAATGATGCTCCTATTAAAGCTCTTGATAAAATTTATGAGGTATTCCAGAAAATTAAGAAAATTGACAAGAATGGACAAACAAAAAGAGCTCCTTGTTTCGATTCCATACTTTTAACAACAAATGCTGTTAAAGGATTGTATGAGAAACAAAAGGCAAAGGGATATTCATTTTTATTAACAGCAAGATTGAATCAAGATGTGTTGGAAAATCAATTTTCTATTTACAGGCAAAAAGGAGGCTATGCAAAAAACCCCACAGTGGGAATGTTTCAAGCAGCATATAAGGCCAATCTTGTGATGAATTTGATGAAACCTGTTAAAGACTCAAACTGTGAGCCAGACACCTCTGAGAACTTACTATGTTCATTAGATTTTAGCATGTGTTCCGAAAGTGAAGGAATGGAAGGCACTGAAAAAAGTAAAGAGAGTTCCGATGAAAGTCCTTTAGACGAACCTGAAGTTAGTTCTGTCCAAAGTTCTGAAACAATGACACACTCAGTAACATTAGAGGATTGCTCTGTGGTTTACTTCGCAGGGTATTTATTTAAGAAGTGTTTAACCAAATTCAATTGTGAGCAATGTAATATTTTACTTGGTAGTGACAACCATTTAACTAATCAAACAGATATTTTATTGATTTACAAAAACTACAATATTAATGATCCTGTTGCACTAAAAAAACCTAGTAACTTACTGTACAATTTCACTAATGTTGCCATGAAATCTTTTGCAAAACAATTTACTTTAAGGTGGCATTCCAAAAAACTAAGTCAAATATTAAACAAAAAAATTGCTAAGCAAATTAACGATCAGGTACCTGATTTCTTTGTAGATCAAGATCCGTGTAAAATTCATAAAATATACATATTGGACTTGGACAATATTCCAAGATGTCTGACATGTCGGATGGCGATTCAGAGGCTAGTGCAAAAGAAGGGAAAAAAACTGGTTTTAAGTGTTGTGTTAAAAAAAGCTGCAATGTATGCGTGTGCATAATATGTTTTTCAATTTACCACAACAGTTGTGTTAAAAGATTGGGCAAAGTCAAGAAACAAATAGACGAAACAAAAATCGAGTGCTGCACCCGTGACAGCATGATGGCGTCTGACTCAGACATGAATGTAAATGTAAATATAAACAATAACAAAGTGGATCTACTGGAAATGGAAAAATCAAAGATGATTATAGAAATCGAATACTTAAAAAACCTGTTGGAAGAAATGAGCGACAAAAATAACCTACTAAAACAGAACAATAGTCTAATTAATGAAAAAATGTATCTGTTAGAAATGCGAATAAACACAAATAATGGTCAAGTCCAAGGTCATCGAACGCAGCGAGAAAATACACTCACGTTTAAGCATAATGAAGATATCGCAGAAAACATCTCGGCGAGCACCGAGGTTATCTCGGATAAACAAACGACTTACGCGGAGTTATTCAAAACTACATCTGAAATGCCGACTATCGTTCCCCGTGCTCCTGGCCAGGGTGATGGTCTCCAAACAAGCCGGTGGAGCCGTCAGCGATCAGCGTCAAGATCAGCTGGTCCTGATAGGAAACTTGAAAGCATGCCCGATACCGATTCACAATCGCAAGAGTTTACAAACTGGGAAGAAACTGGTAAACATCGAAATACTGGCTACAGATCAGGGGACAATGACTTCACTGTGCCCAGACGAAGGTTTAAAAAAAGGCTTGGTAATGCGCAACCAACCAATAACAGTACTTTTACCGGGGGAGAAAGGAAAGTATGGCTTTATATATATAGAGTTAAAAGGGATTGCACTGAGAAGGTAATTTTTGATTATGTTAAAATGAAGGCTGGTTTTGAAAACTTATTAGTACAAGTAAAGGAATTACCTTCAGATACTAATAAATTAAAGTGTTTTGTGTTAACTGCGCCTTTCGATAAAAAAGACGAAATGTATGATCCTAGTTTTTGGCCCCGATTCGTAGGTGTTAAAAGATTTGACTTTTCCAAACATAGAACTTTCTTGGATACGGCAGGTGATTTTTTTGCGACCAGATAACCCAACTGAAATCCCAAACAAATGAGAAGCTAGATATATTTTCTGTTATGCATATAAACATTCAGTGTATGAGAAATAAGCTCCTAGAAATTGATTCTTTGCCATCTGACTATCATTTGATTTGTATCTCTGAACACTGGTTGAGACAAGAAGAAATAAATACTATCAAATTATCAAAATATGAAATCCTCACATTCTTTTGTAGGAAAATACATATACACGGGGGTGTTGCTATTTTGCTGAAAAATAATATACCTTTCAAATTTGAACAGAGAAATGATATAAATGTGTTATCCTCTGAAACACATTGCGAATTGTGTGCTGTGCAAAGTCATGATCTAAGGCTTATCGTTCTAACTTGCTATCGATCACCTTTAGGAAATTTTCGTTTTGTTTGTTCAAATTTTGGAGAGTGCTTTGCAGATATTATCAAATTCTAAATATTTCTTAATAATTACTGGAGATTTCAATGTAAACTTTCTGATACCCGAAAATAATAACACTCAATTTCTTGCAGACCTTGTAAAAACCTATGGTCTCTCCAAAATGATTTTTACGCCTACTAGGCAAAGCTCCTGTCTTGATAACATTTTTTTAAACATACCAGACGCAGTGGCTTACACCAGGGACTTAGTGATTTCTGACCATTTGGCTGTAATTGCTGAATTTGAGTATATTGTTAACCACAAGCCTAGCTTAGAAAAAATTAAATATAGGCCATACACCAACAAGGGCATGTTTGATTTCTATAACTTGGTAGATTTGATAAACTGGGACTTTATATACTCGGATTCTATGGCAACGGAAGATAAGTTTAATATGTTTGTATCGTTTTTGCACAGCAATTTGGAGCTTGCTTTTCCCGAAATAGAGGCTAAAAGAGGTATCAATGGGAATGATTTGAATATTAAATGGTTTAGCAATGAGTTGAAAGAGGAAAGGGAGCTAGTCAGTTTCGTTGCTGACTTAGCCAAACAAAGAAGCTGTCCTAATCTATTAAATCTTAAAACTAAACTAAAACGAAAATATCAAGAAGACTTAAAGAAGGCAAAACGAGAGGCACATAATACTTATCTTATAAATCAAAACTTTAACCCCAAAGCCACTTGGAATGTCGTTAAATCAAATAGTAACATCTTAAAAAAGAAACAAAAAACTGAGAGCTTTTTTTCTTCTAATGACTTTAATATATTTTTTACAAATGCGGCTTCTGAAATCATAAATAAATTACCACCTTCTCAGACTTGCTCTGAAAACTTTGTTGAACACTTTGCTACTCAGCTGAATCTGCCTAATCAGGGTTTTGTGTTCACAGAGGTTACAATAATTGAAGTGCGTGATATTATTGAATCTTTAAAAAATAAAAAGTGTCGCGATTTCTATGGGCTTAATGTGCAAATAATTAAATCCATTACCAATATTATAATTTGCCCATTGGTTAAACTGTTAAATTTATGTATAAAAGAATCTATTTTTCCCACAGTTTTGAAAGTATCTAAGGTTATACCTATTTTTAAAAAAGGTTCTAAAAATGATATTTCAAATTACCGGCCAATATCTATTGTACCAATCCTATCAAAGATTTTTGAAAAAGTTCTTAAGAGTCAAATAACCCTATTTTTTGAAGATAATAAACTTTTTAACAGTAGGCAATTTGGTTTTAGAAGCGACAAATCCACTACCATGGCCGTAAATGAGTTTGTTGATTTGGTAAATGATGGCTTAAAGGATGGTTGTATAACTGGGGCTGCCTTTTGCGATCTAAGCAAGGCTTTTGACTGCGTCTCATTTGATCTACTTGCAATGAAACTGAAATACTACAAGTTCTCTCCTTCTAGTATTAAATTATTGAAATCTTACCTTTCTCAAAGATTACAAATAGTTGAGAGTAATGGTATAAGCTCTGAGTCTTGTAAAGTTAAATACGGTGTTCCGCAGGGATCGGTCCTGGGGCCGTTGCTGTTTTTGGTATATATAAATGACCTGGTGGGTAGTGACCCCAGTGCCGATTTCATTCTTTTTGCGGATGACACGACCGTTATTAAAAGAGCAAAGGAAATTGACCAATTGCAGGAGGATCTTGGTGAGACGCAGTCAAGGATTGCAGACTGGTTTACCGCAAACCAGCTTTGTTTGAATGAATCTAAAAATCAACAATTATTCATTTCAACTCGCAAAATTAATGTTAACATCCCCAATGATCCAGTTAGCTTTTTGGGAATGAAAATAGACTCTAAACTGCTATGGCATGCCCACATCGATCAACTATGCTCTAAAGTAGCATCAGGTGTATTTGCACTTCGGAATCTTACACAATGTGTCTCCCCTAGAGTTGCATTGTCGGTATACTTTGCTTGCGTCCAGTCCATGATTTCTTATGGAATTTTGGTTTGGGGCCATGCGTCTGGCATGGATCGTGTTTTTTCTCTGCAAAGAAGGGCGATCCGAATAGTGGATGGTCTGGAATATAGAGCTGACTGCAGGGACGCATTTATTAAGCTTGGAGTCTTAACTATTCCGTGTATGTATATTTTTCATTGCCTTCTGCATGTCAAAATGTTCAGCAACACCTATGAGACCCACGAAGATATGCATTCATATCCAACTAGAAATAACTTTAATATATACACTGACTTCCATAGGATACATCGCATGAAAACTGGTACATCTTTTCATGGGCCTATGTTTTTTAATAAGTTACCACATCATATAAGATCATTGACACAAAAAGAATTCAAAACAAGAATAAAAAATTATCTAACTTCCAAATGTTTCTACAGTTTCCAAGAGTACTTAAATAACAATTTCTATGATCTGGTTTAATATACTTATAGGAGCTTAGTTCCACATAGTTTATTTCTTTACTTGTTCACACTTATTATTGTTAGATTCCACTTTTGACTTGTGTAAACTTTGTTTGTAGCACCAATAAATTTCTTTGTCTTTGTCTTGTTAATAAGAGTACTAATATTTAAGCAGTGTAAAGAGTATTCTTCTTCTATTAAAACAATAAACACTTCGAAATTTAAAGTGCCACAGAAATTAACTATTTTAAAAAATGCATGAATTTTCTTGCAGATATTGCTCTTAGAGTTATTTTTTTATGTATGGATATTACTAGCTATTTCCTTTAAGATTACTTTTTGATATGAGTTGTATTTTTTTGTTAAGGTTTATTATTGATATGAAAAACCATAAACTTTTGCTTCAAAAATTATTTGCTAGTGGTGTTCGAGGTACTGCCTATGGGTGGGTAGCTTCGTATTTAGGTAATAGGAAGCAAACTGTTGTGATGAATGGTGTAAGGACTGTAGGGTCATATACTGGACGATTTTTAGCGCTTAGGTGTTCCACAGGGATCCATACTTGGGCCCCTGTTTTTTATTATCTTTGTTAATGATATCCAAAGGTCCTGTGGGGGCTTGGGTCGCCTTGTAAGTAATCCTATGGTTAATGATTTAGCTTTGAGGGCTAATGACATTTCCCAGTTGTTCAGTGAATATTGTACAAATAACGGACTAGTTTTGAATACTGATAAGACTGTATTTATGCAATTTTTTCCAAAAAATGTTTTTCCTGATTATAATCTTATTAAAATTAATAATAGATCTATTAAAAGTGTGTCAGATTTCAAGTTTCTTGGATTGTGCATTGACTCCAAGCTTACCTGGAAAAAGCACATATATGCCTTATGCTCAAGATTGAGCTCTCTATGATTTTTAATTAAACATTTGAGAAATACTTTAGATGCACAAACCATGAACGTTTATATTTTGACTTAGTACAATCAGCCTTACAATATTGTTTGATTTTTTGGGGATCCTCATCCTACTTCCATAAAGCATTTGTGATGCAGAAAAAGTTTTGAGATTTTGGAGAATGTATACCTCTTATAGGAATATTTTTGGAAAATACAACATTCTTATTCTACCGTGTTTATATATATTACAATTAGTGGAGTTTGTTATTCATTTAATAGAAATAGTGATTATCATTTTCATCACAATCAACGATGAGATTCGTTTACCCTACTCTAGGTTAGCGGTAGGCCAACATTCTCCAGCATTCATAGGAATCAAGTGTTTTAATAAAATGAAAACAATTCTTGTCAATGTGGGATTAGGGAGTTAAAAATAAATACTAAAAGACAGGCATAAATAATTTTTATTCATTAGATGAATTCCTTCATTATAATGATTCAATGTAAAAAGGTTCTGTTCTTTCATTGATAGGTTAAGAATGTTACAGTTTGACTAGCCTTTAGGTTTGTACAAAATTGTCTTAGTGCTATTGCTGTAAACTTTAATGGTGAATAAATTGAATTTCAATTCGAAATTTAGCTTCTAGCCTAGTTTGTTAAACTGTTTTAAATGATGTAAGGGTTATTAAATACTTCACAATCTTTAAAAACATTTATCTTTTAATAAGCTATAGTTTTTTCTCTTAGATTATTATTAAAATTCGTACTTGGCTTGTTTTTTGAGTACGACTTTTTCTGTGTTCTTTTATATGATAATGTTAATTATATAAAAGATACTTTATAAATGTTAATAAAGAGCATTCTAATAAATATACGTTTCCTGGAATAACCTCTGTATTTTCATGTTGTATTGCTGTGTGCCATACACATTTGTTTTTTCTTCATTAGTTTATTTGCAAATTATCTTGATCTTTTTTGAACACCATGTATAACTTATCCTTCTAATAATGACTCTCTATGTAAGGCCATTCTATTTTCCAAAATGTAATTTTCTTTTCATTTGTATTTATTGCAATAAAAAATATATATATTTTACAAATCTCTTTATTGATTTTAATCATTATAAACATGACAAAAGCAGAATCCTTAAAATATATAAATGTTAATAAAGAACATTATAATAGATAGGATACGTTTTCTGGGATGCCCTCTGTATTTTTAAAGTCAAAAGCAACTGTATGTACAGGGTGATCCCTTATAATGTCGCCCCCCTCTAACTTTTTTATTTTAAGTGTCCCAAAAAAAATAAAAGTATGGTTATGTAGGCACTGAAAAATACTTTTTTTCTGCGTATAAAAAATATTGGAAAAATGATCAGTATACAGGGAAAACCAAAAAGTTAATTTTTTTTCAATGGAACACCCATGAATTTATTTTTCGATTGCTTGTAAAATTCTAAGCATATTTTATGTATGATGTTATACCTCTAAAGTTATTAGTTTCACAGCTATAAGCAGTTGAAAATCGATACTTTGGCTACTTTTCACCTTGGTAGCAAGAAGATCATCAGAGATGGAGTAAAATAAATTTCACATTCCTATCTTAACTTTTCAAGAGCTATCTGACGGTACTAACTGGCAGGCGGTACCATGGGTACCAAATCTGGTACCTCGGTAGGTACCATAAGTTAGCTCTTTGAAAGTTAAGATAGGAATGTGAAATTCATTTTACTCCATCTCTAAGGATCTCCTTGCTGCCAAGGTGAAAAGTAGCTAAAGTACCGATTTTCAACTGTTTATAGCTGTGAAACTACTAACTCTAGAGGTATAACATCATACATAAAATATGCTTAGAATTTTACGAGGAATCGAAAAATAAATTCATATATAGGGTGTTCCATCGAAAAAAAATTAACTTTTTGTTTTTCCCTGTATACTGATCATTTTTCCAATATTTTTTATACGCAGAAAAAAAAGGATTTTTCAGTGCCTACGTAACCATAATTTTTTTGAGACACTTAAAATAAAAAGGTTAAAGGGGGGGCGACATTATAGGGGATCACCCTGTACTTATTGCTATGTGCCATACAAATTTGTTATTTCTTCATTACTTTATTTACAAACAAGCACCACGTAAAATATATTATTGCTTTTCTCGATTTTGGTAGATGTAGGTAGAACTTATTGCTTTAATTATTTTAATAACGACCCAACTAAAAGCCGAACTCTATGAAAGGCTATACTTATTAAAAAAAAAAAATGCGAGTGCTTAAGACCACATGATAGGAGTGAAAACTCCAACAAGCGGGGTCGTCGTTTGCCAGAATTTCGATCCGAGTCTTCGTTGCAGATATATGGGCGAAAAACTGTTTTCCCCCTTAAACTAGAGCCCCGGTCCCCCCGTATGGTCTAAGGTGACCCCCATGGGGCGCACCTACCATAAGAAATTTCGACCCCGTAGCTCTTCCCGTTCTCCCGAAATTAATTATTTAAGTTTTTCCTTCTCCCCCCCCT
>MU183679.1:152661-166857 GCA_016904865.1 Pissodes strobi | reverse complement strand
GGGGGGGGGGGGGGTGTACGGAGTCTACCGTTTTTGTCCAATATCCTCATTTTACCCCTGCTACATTCCCTGAAAATGTCAGCCCTATACGGGAACGGATTTCCCCCCTTAAATTAGCGCCCCGGTCCCCCCCGTATGATCTAAGGTGCCCCCCCGTGGGGCGCACCTACCATAAAAATTTCGACTCCGTACCTCTTCCGTTTCTCCTGAAATTAATTATATAAGATTTTCCTCTCCCCCTTCCCCTGGCCAAACGGAGATGGGGGGGGGGGGGGTATACGGGGTCCCGTTTTCGTACACGATCTTCTTTTTACCCCGGCTACATCCCCTGAAAATTTCGGCCTTCTACCTATACGGGAACATGCCAGTAGAAGGAGCGTGACGTTACGTTACATATCCGAGCGTGACGACTCGGTCTCATTCAACCCCCACAAAAAAAATGCCAAACGCGCCTAAAGAAGTTTTCGCTTCAAATCTCTTTCTTTTCATTTGCATTCAACGTATAAAATGACCATAATATTTATCTATGAAAATTACACTATTTTGGAACACCCTGTATTAGTTATTTAAATATAACAGGACCAACTATGAAATCACAGCTTACCAAATCCCAATTTATATATAAATAACTCATGAAATGTGTTCCTAGTAATTTTACTTATCCTGTATATTTTTATGGCAGGATTTACCATAAATGATTTGTTTCATATTAAAAATTGAACAGTTTATTCAGTTTTTTTTCAAACTGACACATAAAAAACTGCGTACATTGCCTTTTAAAAAACCTTCATGAATTTAAATGTGGGCACTTTCGATATAGCAATTGTAGCATTATGTTGAAAATATAATATAATTAATCCTGCTGCAAATAAATACGTCGATCACCCTTCCGATAAGCGAAGGCAATTTCTTGGAATATTCGACGCTCCCTTTTACCCCTATAACCCCCCACCAGGCAAAAATCGAAGTGGAATTTTCATTGATGAATGAAGTGTGGAAAACCGTCGCGTGGCGGCAGCATCTACCAACAGGTCCGGCTGTAAGACTATCCCCATATAAAGACAATGGCGGAACCAAGGGAAGCGGCATTGCCAGATTGACATGTAAGAACTTCAGAACCGGTTTTTGATGAATCAAAAATGGGGAAAATAAGTATTTAGTGTTATAATTTAATATGAAAAAAGTATGTACAGTAACTCGTAAACTTAAAATTTGGCAACGCTACATCTATCGACCATAGAATGTGCCTCAATGTTGGGGAAAAACAAAGAACCATTTGTCCCGTCTCTTCAGGTTAAATGTCTTTGACACATACCACTAAAAATATGTGATAGGATACGTTTACACATCACTGTCTCGAGTACTAGCAGACTCGCTCATTTTCTTTTTTGTTTAATATAATATAAAAATAGAGCAATGAGAATAATTCTCTCTTGCAATAAGTATAGGTATGTCAGTCAAATTGATGTTAGAGTGTTTACAGTGGTTTCCTGTTCTAGAGCATGTTAAATATAATGTGTTAAATTTTATTTTTAAAATGAGGATTGATCATGCACCTTTCAAATAAGTTATCGTATAACAATGAAGTTCATAGATACAATACCAGGCAGCAGAATCACTTTTTCATTCCTCCAAAGAATAAAAACGTTGGGTTCATAGGGGACTGGACACATTTAATAAATTATCCATCTATTTTTACTTTTAAGTGACTATTAAAGTCGGATTTATTGGCCCAGTGAAATGTTTGTATAGACCGTTGTTATTTTGTGATTAATTGTATCATTCAATTTAGATGTTTTGTTCTTGTTAATATTTTAATTAGTTTTGGTATTTTCTGTATTTCGTTTGTCTATTTATTTGTTTACAGTAAATTTAGTAAAACTTTGTAACTAGCAATTTGCTAAATAAAAAGGATTTAATAATAAAAAATATGTTTAAAAAATAAAAATATAATTGTTTAAATACGGAAACACCCTAAATAAAAATATGGATAACGTAATGGTAAATATCTAGGCAACAAGTATCTAACATTATTAATATTGATCTTAAAAATATCCTCCTTGTTGTGCAAAGAAATCAGACGTTAGTTTTAAAGCTAATTCTGCAGCCTTTTTATTCGAGGTACTCAGTTTCTGCACTGTTCCATTAATTGCACAGTTCAGTTCAGTAAATGCTTTTATGGAAGTAGACAACTCATGAACTTCTTTGAATTTCTTATCTTGCTTTATAATTTTTTCCAGGACACATTTCAGATTATCCAAAGTTAATATTAAGTTATCATATTCTTCCTGTGAATTTATTGGTTTTATATTCCTTACACTAACAAGATTCGACTCTTGAGTTAAGATTTTATTTAGCTCATTCATCCGATTATAAGTATTGTATCTTGAACAAAAAGTTTCTATTTCACTTAGACCAACCATTAACATTTGCAGAACTTCAGCTATATCACTCTGTTCTTTTATTTTTTCGATTTGGTCAGAAATATCTGTAAAAGTGTTTTCCAGTTTATGTAAATGTTCGCTCTGAATTAATATCTGATCATTTAATTTCAACTCATGTTCTTCAATGATCTTCTCTGCAAGTTGTCGTTTCATTAGAGCCTGAAGGTAGGCATTGTAGGCCAAATCGTATTCTAATTCATCATTTGCAGAAGGGCAAATACTTGACTTGCTTGGTCCAGCTCCAGAGAGTGTCATATCTAAATTTTGTCTCACTGTGCGATTTAAGGGTCTTGAAGGTCCCATAACAGAGGCATTAAGACTCTTGAATCCCGAAGCTTTTGCATCTTGTTTTTGGTGACTTTTTGGTCTTGCAAATTTTGAACGTGAATCAGTTGATTGTTGTTGAGATCCAACCGGTTTTGGGTGGTTTGGAGTTCGTCCGCTGTCCATTATAGCTCAGAGGTCACGGTTAGTTTTATCTAAAACAATAGCAAAAATTACATGTCAACTAAAAACTCGGACGCACGAAAAACCATAGGGGTTGCAAGGCCCACAAGGGTTAAATTGAGGGGTGGTCAATCATATTATACAGAGGAAAAAGTTTGTAGGCTCACCGCGCAGCAAAATTGAATTTTACGTTGCTCTTGGTACAGAACACATGGAATGAATGATTCCGAAAGAATTCATTCTTAAACAAATACTATAAGTGTCATTCCTATTATTTCTATTAATTATACGTTACAAATCGGTTTTTCATTCCTTTCCCTGAAAACAAAACATAAAAAAGAAAAGGTGAGTTGAGTGCTATGGCACTGCTGCGAGGCAAGTGCCAGCACAATTTGGAGGTGACTTCGATGTTGACTGGCTCGGACCATATCGGGGCCAAAGACTTGATTCTTGATTCCACTTGTGGCTTGACTGGGTTTTATAGCTCTGTCTAAAACTGCTGTGAGTGGTATTATGTTGATTGTAGCAATTATCAAAGCCTTGTTAATATAGACAAACACAACACAGGTACAACGGGTAAGACATCACAGGCACAGACAATGGGAAATGGGAAGCTAAAGGTAAAAAAAAGACAATCAATATTAATTAAGCTGAGCATCACAGTTCATAGTTGAATTTTATTCACATTAAGAAATGACATGATCAGTTTGATTGACTCTTCATTTGGCTTGGATAAAACTGTATATATTGATAGAGGAGCAGGGAATTTCATTGCAATAAATTCTTTATAAAGATCAAGATTAGGAATAAAATTAATGGGACACCCCAAAAAGATGTGGTTCAAGTATTCAACAGAACCACACTTACAATATGGATGGATCATTCTTAATTATTAATTTATATGTAGGTATCAAGGTAGTTCGCGGTTTTGGCGCCCCCTCAAGATGCCGCTGGGGGCTTGTGCTTGTGCCCCTAGATCCGGCCCTGGTTAAAAATATTAATTTACAGCCAAAAACTTTAATTCAATGTGTAAAACTTTTCAACCGATTGGTAATTACTGCATTATACACTTTTTTAAGACATTCCGTAGCTGCATTAAAAAAATTATTTTATCATACAGTCATTCTTTTTTATTTGTAAATTAATAATTTTTATAGGGTTATTCAGAATATCAAAATTAATTTCATAACATAGATAGTGTTCACTTTTGTATATCTTACTTACATAAGGGAGATAATTTTGTAAAGCTGAGACCAAATATGGAACATTATTATTATTAGCAAGGACTACTGTTAAAGTAATTTTTCTTCGAATATCAAGCAGCATTTTTACTAAGGGGTGCTTTTTCAGTGCTATAAATTTTGCAATGAGTTTGTTTGCTGAAATCCTTCTTCTCTGTTCCAGATCCATAATTGATCCCTCCGCCAGTAGCGCTGCCTTAGGGGTGGATTTCATACAACCCAGGCAAATTCTTATGCCTTCAAAAAATATTGTGTCTAATTTATTCAAGCAATTTTGATCAGCTGGTTTTATAAATATAGCACCAAAATTCAAATCAGATCTGACCAGCGCTCCAAAGATCGTCAACAATGTATGGGGGTCTGCCCCCCACCAAACCCTACAAACCGCCCGTAGAACATTCAATGCTTTCTTAGCCTTATTAAGTACATGCTCAATATGCAAATCCCATTTTAAATGATCTTGAAATATAACTTCTAAGTATTTAACCGAGTATTTAACTTGACGTTTATAATTAATGTTGAAATTTTCAAGTTGCATTTTAAATGATCTTGAAATATAACTCCCAAGTATTTAACCCGACGTTTATAATTAATGTTGAAATTTTCAAGTTGCAGAATTGGTGGCTGATTTTTTCACTTACCCTTAGTAAACCACATAGCTTCACACTTTTCCAGTGAAAGAGACAGATTATTTTTTTAAATAATGTTTATACTTTCCAGAGCTCTATTTAACTTGGTGGCCATCACGTTAATATCTGAACCTCTTATAAAAATACCCAAATCATCTGCATATCCAATCAGTCTTACTGAATCCAGATCCAAACCAAACAGCTCTAGAATATAAATATTAAAAAGTATGGTACTCAAGGGGGAGCCCTGTGGAAGACCTTTAGGTGCCAAAAACCGCCCCATGAAGCTACCATCCATCTTTCTGCTGTACAAAAGCCTATTTTTAATAATTCTAAAAATAAGATTATTTAACTCTCTAGGAATTTGATAATTATCTAGCTTATAATATAATTTGTAGATGTGTACGTGGTCATATGCAGACTTGATATCTAAAAACACTGCAATAACTGATTCTGATTGACAAAAAGACTCAAAAATAAATGAAGTGAGGTAAGCCACGTTATCATATATGCCTCTCCCCCTTCTAAAGCCTGCCTGTTCATTTGGGAAGGTGTTCTTATTTTCTAAAAACCATTCCAATCGGTTTTTTATCATTATTTCAAGTATCTTACAACCACATGATGATAAAATTATAGGCCTATAACTTTCCAAAAGGGGAGGATTTTTATTTGGTTTTAGAATAGTTATATTATACTTTTTCCATGAATCTGGCAATAATCCTTCGAAAAGACACTTGTTATACATGTTAAGTAGAATGAATTTTGCCCTCAATAGTAACTTTTTATACATGGTACATGCTTTATGGTCCATGCCGGGGGCAGACGCTTTTTTGTTTTGTAATGAGTTATTCAGTTCATTCATAGTAAAAGGTGACATAACACTGTTATAAGGTGGTTGTAATATAGTAAAATCAGGATCAATATATATACTTGACATACTTTTAAAAACTTCTTGCCTAATATTATCTGAAACACTATAATTGCATGATTTACCACTATTATTTGAGAATTTTTTAATCTTATTCCAAAAATAACTAATGTTTGATTGTCTATTTAAAGTATCTCAAAAGGATTTAAATTTTTCTTTTTTCCTTGCTTTGAGTCTTCTTTTTGTAATCGCTATAAATTTTTTAGCTTTAACAAAGTTTTCCAAAGTTTGGGGAGTTGTCCCATAGGGGATGGTGCGAGTTAAAATCTCCCATAATAATAACTTTATCTGTATTTATATCTTGCAAGAGTTCTTCCAGGAGATCAGAAGTAATATTCTTATCTGAGTTAACATATATATTGATAAGAAACATATCACCAATTTGTATAGCAATAAATTGAGTAGTTTCAGAGTTATAATTTTTAACTTTATTAAGCAAAATATTATTTTTTACACATGTTGCTACACCACCATAACCGTCTGCACGATCTTGCCTAATTGTATTGTATGAGGTTAGGGTAAAGTTATAGTTTGTTTTTAACCACGTTTCATTTAATAAGAGGATGTCTGGAGAGTGGAGACTCCGTACGAATTAATGCTATTAAATTATCTTTATTAGAGTTAATACTGCAAATATTCCATTGTATGATTTTAAGATTGAATGTAATATTTTACGTTTTTATTTGAACTGCTATTGAGGGAGAGACATTGATAATTATGCTTGACAGTCAGAGTCCTGATATAGGTCTATATTTATACTTGAATTAAGAGGATTGAATAAAATGTCCTTGATCATATTCTTATTTTCTAAAGAGGTGCTAATAATGAAATTTATGCAACTACTCAACTCATTACTATGAGAAGAGCGTTGACTACAATTGCTATTCTGATGTACACTATCACTATCATGGTGTCTAAAATTGTAAGTTTGGGTCTGAGAAGCATTCCCAGCAGAAGTGGAGGGTATAGATACATAATTTTGTTCTAGTGGCCTAGAATTTGAATAATATAAACACTCTTCATGGGCTTTCTTATCGTACCCTTTCTGGATTATTCTTTTCTTTGAAGAGTTATTTTTTAAAGCTTCTTGGTACAATCTTTTAATTGTATTGTTCTGAAAGTAGTGCATTCGCCTATCGTCAGGTTGAATTATGCTATTCGTTTTATTCTGATCATTTTGTGAATAATTTTTTTTAATTTCTGGAAAATCATTACCTATTGTTTAGGAAAAATTTTCCGTTTTGTTTATAATTTTTTTTGCAAACTTCATTTGCATCATAGAAGGTTATATTTTCCAACACCATTATTTCTTTAATATTCTTTTGCCTACTATATTCAGGACATTTTTTTGATATAGACTTATGGTTTTCCTTGCAATAAAAACATTGGGTTTCAGATGGGTATTCCTCCACCTCTTCCTCGATATGCTTATCTTCACCACAATTAAAACACCTTTCTTTCCCCTTACAATTATGTTTTGTATGTCCATCATAACGAAGACACCTATAACACTGCGTTACTGGTGGTATATACAGTACAACAGGCCACTCTAGCCTATAAAACCTAATAGATTTTAGCATCAAAATTCCTTTAAATGTAAAAAGCACCATACCAGTTGGCTCATATGAAACATCTTTATTGTACCTCAAAACTTTCCTATTTAATCTCTTAACTTGAAGAATTTCAACATTATCATTAGCTTGATAACGTTTTAATCATTCTTCATCTGTAATGTCAGAGTCAAGCTGTTTTACAATGCCTTTACATGTTACAACATTATATGGGATAAATATTTTATAACCTTTGTCTAGCAGTATTTTATTTTTCATAAAATTGTTTGCCGCTTGGAAATTTATGAATTCAATAGATATTCTATTTAATCATTTGTTGTTGATTTTTTTAATATCAGTTAAGTTTAGATTTAAATATGTCTCTAGCGATTTTTATGTTATTAAATTTCCCTATATTAAAACCAACTTTATCCGTTGCTTCCAAATAGACTACGAACGAGCCGAAATCATTTTTTAAGTAAAAAACTGTTTTTTTTATCATCAGATGGAAAGGCGACAACATAGTCGATCTTGAAATTCCTGACTCCTCTGATTCCATTTCGATATTACTGATATATAATTTTGCTTTTTTTACATTGTTACTAGTATACTGGGGGGGCCCCGCTTCGTTAATCATTATTTTAACACGTAAATGAGAAACAATAAGCAAAAGCCAACAAAAACAAAGCTAGCAATGCTCAACTTACCTATCTATAAACGAGCAACGAGCAGTCGAGCACTATTTTACTATTTAAGAAGTTAGAAGTTCGGCGGAAAGCGGAAAGATGATAACCATAACAATATTCTTTCTTTCTTTCTGTTCTCCTTGATGGCTTTGCTGCAAGGCAATTGCCAGCTCGATTTCTTAGCGACCACGAGCCGTCTGGTTTAAACCATGTCGTGGCCCCTTATTATAGCAGTCTTAGCTTTTTGCTAAAATAATAGCATGTGTAGATTAAAGGCTGTTATGTGACAAAACAACAGAGGATCCAGGAAACACATATATCAGACAAACAACTGCAATGAAAGGAAATATATGAGGCATGTATAGTAAGAAAAGAGGGTGAAGTCGAGCATTATAATTTAATTTTATTATGATTTAAAAATGTATTGATAAGATCAATTATTTCTGCTTTCGGATAGATTAAGACTGTATAGATCGTTATAGGGGCATTGAGCTTCATACTACTAAATTTTGTATACAAATCAAAACCTGGTATTGCATTGATGGGACACTCAAAAATAATGTGATTGAGATCTTCTACTGATCCACATTCGCAATTTGGATTATCCTTTCTTTTCATTTTAAACAACATTTCTCCCGTTAGACAGTGACCTGTACGCATTCTGATAATATTGGTGATATGTCTCCTATTTTTATAGGGTAAATTATCAAACCATCTTTTTTTCGAAAATTCATTTTGCACTTTGGAATATATAGGTTTAATGATATTTAATTTAAGTTTCCATTCTCTGATAAAACGAGCAAAAGATTTATTTTTGATGTTATTAAATAAATCTTTGTGATTAATGTGTATTTTTTTTGGTACATTTAAGATTCTTCCGATATTGGCAAGAGTATCTGCTGTCTCATTTCCAGGAATTCCGGAGTGACCAGGAATCCAGGCCAACCTAAAATCATGTCCATTTAGATTTGAATCGAAAATTAGTTTTTTTGTCCTTAACGTGCAATAATCAGAGTTGGTTTTATTCAAATTACCGTTAATTGAGGCAATGGCACTTAATGAATCAGAGAAAATAATGACATTTTTGAGATGTTTTACTATTGCAGTCTGTGTTGCATCCTGTATTGCTATAATTTCTGCCTGGCAGATACTGATATCATCGGGAAGTCTAGATGAAAATTTATAATTAATCTTCGGAATGTATATACCATACCCTGATTTATTATCTTTTTTTGATGCATCCGTATAGATAAATACATAATTACTTTCATATTTGTTTATTATAAGTCTAAAATTTGATTGTATATCCAAGTCTTGTTTGTTGATCCTGCAATTTATGATTTTGAGTGGCGATATTAAAGTTTCATAATCTATTTCATAACATGGAAAATTATCGCTTTTGTATATTTTATTTAAGTACGGTAAAAAGAGGGAAAAACCTGCAATTAGATATGAAACATTTTTATTGGCCTGAAAAACAGTACCCCGGATTAATTTTATACGACATTCTTTTAATAATTTTATTAATGGGTGAACTGTGAAGAATATTATTTTTGCTAAATATTTGTATGATAAAATTATTCTTCTCTGTTCAGGGTCTGTGATCGCAGCTTCTGATAATAAGGCCAATTTGGGGGTAGATTTCATGCACCCCAGACAAATACGAAGTCCCTCAAAAAATATTTGATCAACTTTATTTAAACTCTTTTGACTAGCTGGTTTAATAAAAAATGCTCCGAAATCTAAGTGTGACATTATAAGTGCTTTAAATATGGTTAACATGGTGCGTGGATCTGCTCCCCACCAAACTCTACATATTGCTTTCAAGACATTGAGGGCTTTTTGGGCTTTAGAGGTGACTTGTTCTATATGATAATCCCATTTTAAGTGTTCATGAAAAGTTACGCCAAGGTATTTGATTTTCGGCTGAAAGGTGATATGATGATTATTTAATTTTCCTTCCGCCTTTGGTAAAACAGATGGCCTGGCATTTGTTTGGAGTCAAAGATAAATTTATTGTTTGCAGAAAATCATAAATTTTTTCCAGAGCAGCCTCTATTTGGGTGATATTGTCACATATCTGCGGCCCTTTAGCTACTAATACCAAATCATCAGCATATCCTATCAGAGAAACTCCACCTAAATCCAGTCTAAATACCTCTGAAATATATATATTAAAGAGAATAGCACTAAGGGGGGAGCCTTGGGGCAATCCCACTGTGGCCAGATAGGGTCCCAATACTTCACCATTGTTTGATCTGCTGTATAATAGTCTCGATCTTAAAAATTGATGTATGAGATTATTGTATTCTGAAGGAATATTTAGATCTTTCATTTTATTGTAAAGTAAGTAAATGTTTACATTATCATATGCAGCTTTAATGTCCAAGCATATAGCTACCACAGATTGAGAAGACAGAAAGGCATTGTAAATATATGTTGTCAGAATTGCAATATTATCGTATATGCCTCTGCCTTTTCTGAAGCCGGATTGCTTATTATCGAACAGTTTATTTTTTTCCACTAACCAGTCGAGTCGATTTTTAATCATGATTTCAAGAATTTTACCTCCACAGGGAGAAAGGGTTATGGGTCGAAAGTTGTCTACCAGTCTTGAATCTCTATTTGGTTTCAGAAAACTAATGATATTTAATTTCTTCCAAGAATCCGGAATTTTTTCCCCTAAGAGATAACTGTTGTAGAGATTTAAGAGAATTTGCTTTCCCCTGAGAGGTAAATTTTTAAACATGGGATATGGAATGTTGTCCAGCCCAGGCGCTGACATCTTTTTATCTTTTAATGCAATATTCAATTCATTTAGATTGAACATTTTAATATTCTCGAGACTGATGTTAGATATAGAAAAGTTTGGGTCTATGTTTATAGAGGACATTCTATGAAGAATATTTATTTTCATAACATCTTCTGTTAAAAATTTGTTGGTATTTTTATATATATTTGAAAACTTTTTTATGTTATTCCAAACGTATGTAATGCTTGACCCTCTATTTAGAGATTCACAAAAGTTCCTGAATTTTTCCCTTTTTTTTTTATTCAGATTTTTTTTTGAGATAGCTATTGCTTTTTTTGTTTTTATGTAATTTTCTAATGAAGGGCTGTTATTAAAGTTTTTTATAGCATTTTTTCTTGCATTAACCCACTCGCTACACTCCTTGTCCCACCAAGGGTTACCGGATTTTTTATATATTCCGCTGTTTTTATAGGGAATATCCTCTTCCACTGCTATGTTCATTATCTCAATAAGTTTAACATAGTCTATTTCGATATTTGAATTAAGGATATGATATGCCACTTTATCGTGATACGAGCCCCAGTTTGCTTTGGAATAATTTCGTATTGAGCATGGAGAGATGAAAGCATGACTGCTACAGTCCTTATTCGTAAAATTGATTACTATACAAGTAGGAAAGTGATCGCTGTTTCCGCAATCCTCTATGACATTCCAATTTGATTTAGTTGCTAACTGTCCATTAACAATAGTTAAGTCTACAGCACTATGATTATTATTTGGATTTTGCATGAGAGTGGGCGTGCCATCATTCATAATTACTTACTAGATTCTTATCGAAAATAAAATCATTTATTACTCTACCACCCATGTTAGGAGGTGATTTATCCCACAATGGATGATGAGAATTTAAGTCACCCATTAAGATGCTATGTAGTGTATTATTGTGATCATATAAATTCTTTAATAACGCTTGATCTATGGCTGAATCCCTATTGACATATATGTTTTTGATAAGAATATCCCCTATTTGAATAATTATAAACTGCACGTTATCTGAATTAAAGCTTTTGATTCTTGTGAAAATGATATTCTTTTTTATACATGTGGCTACTCCTGCATAACCATCCTCTCTGTCCTGTCTAATTATGTTATATGACTTTAAAACGAAAAATCGACTAGAATTAAGCCAAGTTTCATTTAATAGAATGACATCAGGTTTTTCTTTGACAATTAAATTATTAAGATTTTCACGATTTGCTTGTACGCTACGTATATTCCATTGTATGATTTTTAAAGAATTATTGTTTATTGGAGTGAAGATTATTAAAATTAAATAAAATATGTGAATTTGATACTATCAATCTTCGGAGTACTGATCGAGATCCATATATGATCCCGAACCCCCTCCCGATTGAAGCATCCCCATCACTATGTTAATTTGTTCAATTGTTGTGTTTTTTAAGTACCGGATAACAGTATCAAAATTAATATTTTTAATTGTTTCCTCCTGATTATAACTTGAATTGGCACTATAGATATGCAACGAACTGTGTGAATTTTGAGGTAAATAATTATCTTGTTGTGAGATCCACGATTTTGTCTGAGACTGCTGAGGTCTTCCATTAGGGGTATATATATATTTTCGTTGTGGGCCTTCTTGTCAAAACTTTTTTGAATAGCTCTTTTTTTATTTGAATTACTAGTAACAACTTGTGTAAAGGAGCGTTTAACCGGATTATTTCTGAAAGATAAAGCCCTTCTTTCAGCAGGCCTGGTAACATTTTCCGCTTTATTTTGAGAAAAATTATGATTTGACTTATCATTGAGAAGTGGATAATCATTTCGATTAATTACAAAATCATTTTTATTCAAGTATGTTTTTTTACAATATTCACTAGCTTCAAAAAAAGTTAGGTTTTCAAGGGCCATCAATTCTTTGATGTTTTTTTGTCTAGTGAACTCTGGACATGACTTTGAAGTTGACTTATGATCACCATGACAATATATTGTTTGTGAATGATTTGTATCTTTTAATGAATGCTTCTAGCCAACATATTGTAAAATACGCCGACGATACAAATTTAATTATCGGAGGTAAAAATCTGCAAGATCTAACTTTAAAGGCTGAAGAATTTTTTAATTTGGTTACGGACTGGTTCACATCAAATAAACTTATTTTAAATAAAGATAAAACAAATGTACTTTTGTTTCGAACAAAACAGTCTAAAGTAAAAAAACCATTACACATAGAGCTCGATAATAAAGAAGTAATTATAATGGATAATGCCAAATTTTTGGGCATACACATAAATGAAAATCTAGGTTGGTCATGTCATATAATTAGTTTAAGAAAAAAACTAAACTCCATTTGTTATGGCATTAGGGTTGTTGCCAAGTATATGAACGAAAATTCACTTAGAATATTATATTTTGCGAATTTTGAGTCGGTCCTTAAATATGGTATCATATTTTGGGGAAGAGACAGTATGATCCAAAGTGTTTTTGTCATTCAAAAAAGATTACTTAGAATTATTAAAAAAATGAATTATTTGGAAAGCTGTAGATCGGTTTTTAAAAGCCTTAAGGTAATGACGGTATATGGTGTCTATATATATGAGTGTTTAATGTTCTTTTTCAGAAATATGAACCTTTTTGATATCAAACGAAAACACGAGTATAATACTAGAACATTGGATGTTGGGTGTGAGGCGCATAGGCTTTCACTAACCGAAAAATTTCCCCACTATATGTGCATAAAATTGTTTAACTGTCTCCCAGGCAGAATAAAGTGTATTTCCTCTGAAAGGTTATTTAAAATAGAAATTAAAAAATTGTTAATAAACTTAGAACCCTATAGTTTAGGAGAGTTTTGTCCAGATATGTAAAACTGTGTTACTTTTTTGACGTCATTTCATTTTGTGTTTGTAGTATCATGATTTGAAATGAAGCATTTGTTGTTAAAAAAAAAAAAAAGACAAGAAATGACACAAATAGATGTTTCGTCTGGTTCCGTATGTTTTAACTCACCACATTCAAAGCACCTCTCTTTGCCTTTGCATGCGGCTCTTGTATGACCGTACCTAAGACATTTATAACACTGCGTAACAGGAGAAATGTATACTGAAATTTCATATCTAAGATTATAAAACTGAACTGATTGAGGTAAATTGACACCTTTGAATGTAAAGAGGACTGTTCCTGTGGGTTCGTAAGTAATCGACTTGTCAATGCCGATATTTTTCCTATTTAATCTTTTGACATTTAAAATAGATATATTTCCGTCAGCAGTACAGCTTTGGGCTAGTTCCTCCTCTGATATATCTGAATCGATTCTTCTAGCCAGTCCCTTTGATGTAACAAAATTGAAAGGAATGAATAATTTATAACCTTTATCAATTAACGTTTGGTTTTTAATAAATTCATTAGCCGCGTTGAATGTAACGAACTGTATGGAAATTCTGTTTGACCTTTATTTTTTTAACATTCGTCAATTTAAGATTGAAAATATCTCTCGCTATT
>MU183679.1:136235-152261 GCA_016904865.1 Pissodes strobi | reverse complement strand
TTTCGCCATTGCACATGCACGGTATCGCATCCTAAATTTGCCCCTATTGACGCTTGCGATTTCTGCGGCCGGAGGGAGTTACAAGCGATTCGTGTGACGGAGGCAGAAAAAGTTAAAGGTTCCTGTAAAGATTCATATTGCGTCTTAATTCAAACAGGGCTAGTGCAACTTTCAGCGGTTATCTATACTAGATGGTCCTGCTGCATGAAAGAAATTCCATTTTTGAGCGCTCGTGTGAAATGTACTAAATTTGACCACTACCCCTATAAAATGTACTATTGTACTTATACGGAAAATATGTACTAAATTTAGTACAAATGTACTAAAATGGTAACGCTGTCTGGTATAACAAACCATGTTATACTCTGGTCATTGTCTTTATAAACAAAGCTCTGGTGTTACCGCAGACGAATTTACCGATGTACTTACAAATTTCAGGAAAATGTACTAAATTGTACTAAACAGCTTTTCAACAAGCGTCTAGCCATAGGGGTCAAATTTTCGATGCGATACCGTGCATGCGCAATGGCGAAACAAGAATAATAGGTATTATTATGGCTTTGCATGACCCTCCGCCCGCTTGGCTCGCTACTGGGGCGCAATCAACAAGAAAACCAAAACTAACCCAAGGCTAACCCAAAATTATGAAAAAAAAGTAAATTAATAGAAAACAAACATAACCTTAAAAAAGGTAAGCAAAACATCTGTCGCGACTGACGGGAATGGAACCAGCAGCGCAGAAATGACAAGCAAACACTCTGCCCACTACACCACCTAGGCATTGAAGGAGTTTCGCTAGAACGTAGATATGAATAATTCCGATATTTCGGCCAATTACGTATTTACGCATCGAAAATTTGACCCCTATGGCTAGACGCTTTTGTTTTTATCGCCACACATACGGCAAATATGCCAGTTTAGCGTGCCAAAAATAGTTGTATATATCAAAGTTAATTTTTATGCTTGAATTTGACTAAAATATCATTATAAGCAATAGAATAAAAAATAAGTATAAAAAGTGTTTTTTTATTAACAGGATACATTTTACATAGAAATAGGTAGCGGGTTTTTTTTATCTTTGATATCATTTGAATGAGCTGTAACTTTTTTGTTTTTAAATAGTATGTCAAAATGAAACAAAAATCATTTTGCATAGTTATCTAGTAAGTTTCTTTTTGTTTTAAAAATACAAACAAAATACTGACGTGTTTTCCAGATATTAACCTAACTTATATTTTTTTACTACGGGGGAAAGCGGATCAATGTTCTTGTGAGTACCTGTGAAGAAAACCCCCTGTAGCAGACGGAGGAGACAGTTGGAGACACAAATATTTTTATGCTCGTAAAGGTAAAGGTCTAATCTAACTGTAAAAGAAGGAACGAGAGTGGTACTAGGTGGAACTTTTTTGTAGCCCTCACACAAACTAGTCATTTCCAAAACAAATGAATAAAATTAATTTCACGAAAGAAAGGCCTTCGCTACAAATAGATAAGAGTAAGAAAAATACTTCGCAATTACATAAATAACAACTACTAACAATACTAACATGAATCTTCACAATCCATCTAAAAAATTTTCTTGGATATCAACAATAAACAACCGCACGAATTTTATAAACAGGAGTGTTTGCATGTTACTGCGAGTGTTATCAAAACTTCGAAATTAAAGCGGCCTATTTCCGCGCATATTGCTGCTTGATTTATTCGCGGTTTTTGATGGCATGTAAGCAGATAAGTGCGCCACCGTATATAGATAATTGTACGTGGACAAAATATGTTTTATAAATATCAAATTTTCTTATTTTTGGCACGCTAAATAGCGATAATTGCCGTATGTGCGCCAATTAGAAGCTGTAAGCTTGTTCTTGTTCTTGTTCACCTTGCCAGGGTCTCATCCCAACAAGGGTTTGGCTTTGCTGCAAGGCAATTCGCCAGTACGATTTGAGGGGATCTCCAATAAGTCGGGCCTGTGCCCCTGGAGATTCCCGAGCTTTGCACAAATATAAGCTACTGAATTGCACAGACAGAAATGGTTCCACAGGGACATCCGATCCCTCCCGGCCTGGATACCGGCGTGAATGGGTATTTCTTCTGGCTATAAACTATGAAGTGCACAGAATTGTTTCTGGCTAATGAACTGCACGGCTAGTGTCTTATGCAAAGGGGCTTCACACAATGCAGATATAACCAGTTGATGTCAGAGAGAGTTCCCATCTCCGCAGGGCCTACGCCCCGATCTCCTTCGGATCACGTAATCACGTGCAGGAATTTGGAAGAATCTTCGTAGGAATCGACCCTACATTAAGCGACCCACCCTAAACACTGTCCTAACCGGCCACAACTTCCCTTTTCGAATCGATGGGGCCCCCAACGCTTTCTGCCGTGAATCACGTGCACTTCCCGTGCGAAGTCAGGTTAGAAAACCAGGCTTCCTTCCCACGCCCGAACACCACCAACTCCAAAACGGAAGTGAAGCTGTAAGCTCGCTTTCGTTGGCAAAGTGTATTTTGTAGGTTAATTAACTGTATAGAAATGATACTTACAAGTTCTTTATAATTACGAATACATATATTTTTGAAACCAAAAACAAGAAAAAATCTAACATTAAACAAAACAAAATTCTTAACCTAAAATATACATCTGAAACACAAGAGGCAACTGCTAACTAACAGCAACAGCTAAGCTAACTGAAAATAAAATATGTTTAAAGCAGACGTTGGGGAGTTTCTGAAAAGCGTCTAGCGATAGGGGCCAAATTTTCGATACGATATCGTGCATGCGTAAATATGGCCGAAATATCGGAATTATCCATGTCTACGTTCTAGCGAAACTACTTCAACCATATACGTAATTATTATATATATGACTTCAACGCTTCGGTGGTGTTACGATCAGAGTGTTTGCCTGTCATTTCTGCGCTGCGGGTTCGATTCCCGTCAGTCGCGACAGATGTTTTGTCTACTTTTTTTTAGGTTATGTTTGTTTTTTTTATTAATATCGTTTTTTGTTCATAATTTTGGGTTAATTTTGGTTAGTTCTTGTTGATTGCGCCCCCGTAGAGAGTGAAGGGCCATGCAAAGCCATAATATTACCTATTATTCTTGTTTCGCAATTGCGCATGCACGGTATCGCATCGAAGGAAAATTTGCCCCTATTGCTAAACGCGTGGGATTTCTGTGGCCGGCAGGGAATTACTAGCGATCCGTGTGACCTTTGTTAAAGACAATGGTGTGGCGGAGGAAGAAGAGTTTAAGGTTAAAGATTCCTGTAAAGATTCCTATGGTTTCTTCATTCAAACAAGGCCAGCGTAACTTTCAGCGGTTATCTATGTCCTGCTGCATGAAAGATGAAAGAAATTCCATTTTTTTTTTAAATATATATTCTTTTATCTATGATTCCATTTTTGAGCGCTCGTGTGAAATGTACTAAATTTGACCAATATCCCCATAAAATGTACTATTGTACTTACAGGTAAAAAATGTACTAAATTTAGTACAAATGTACTAAAACGGTAACGCTGAACAATATTCAAAAATGAATGGCAACTGGCGACATCATTGGCATTGGCGACAATCGACAATGGCGAGAATAGGAAAGGAATGGGAATGACATATCGATATATTAAAAACATCGGTATATTGGACTTAATTCGACGGTTTTTCGATCGATTTGTTAATGGCCGGTTGCACCACATATACCTTAAGCAAAGAATAGTAGAGCGGTCCTTAGAATTTAAGGAAGCCCTAAATTTGAATGCATTGCAACAACGTTATTTTGTCAAAAACTTAACCAAATGTAGGTTTGCATTGGCAACATAGCACTAGTAATTGAAACCGTATGGAATGTTAGTTTTCACTAAACTTTTGTTAGGAACATTTTGTTTCATTTCAGCATACAACATAAGCAGCATACATAAATAAAAATCTATATATATATGATAAGCAGCGTCTGCATATAACCTCAACCTCACTCTTGTGGTGGAAGGCGAAAGTCGTATTTTATTTTTGTCAAAATTCAAAGTCATAAAGGAAAGGTATATCACTTTTAAAACGTTCAGTTTAGGAAATAAGATTTTATACAGCCTACAAATGCGATAATTTCTCCCATGTCTCCCTTCCCATTCTTCCCAAGGAAATGAGAAGGCTCGGATTAAATACTATTATGGATGTGGGTAAAATATCTACTTGCTTATCGCCTTAGAACTCCAGTATTTCCTTTATTTGAAGCAGAACCTCTAGCACGGTGGGTTTTGTCAAGCGGAATCTTGTAAAGAAGGTGAATTTATCCATTTTCTCCTTTATAAACTAATCCATAATAGGTTTTTTATTAAAGTGCACACCAAGATCAATACAAATAAAGAGAAAATATTAGGTTATTAGTCACAACTTAAGCTCATAAGTAAAGAAAAATCTCCACTTTAAATAAAGGGACCTTAACGATTGAATAAGTGGTGGTGCCATTGAAATAGCCGATTTATTACATACTTAACGCTAAGGCTCCCTTAAAAAGTGTGGGGCAACCGGGCATAAATCACTTAAATCTCGATGCCTCGACGTAACAACTAGAACATCGAACATACATCGAACTCCATTCAACTTCCTTTAAATTAGATAGCTCAGTTGCCCGTCGTATGTCTAAACTGCTCACGGGGCTGGATGAATATTTCTTAACAAACGCAATTAAAATGGGATAAAAAAGAAACGATACCACAGCTCCGAATTCTGGATGCGGATTTCGGAATGCATTTGAAACCCTCGAACCTTGAATGTGTGTTGGTGTGCAGACCTTTGTTTTTTATTTCCGCCTGACGAGTCCTGGGCCTGCGCTCGCAACGCAATGCCTACATTTGTATTTTTGTCACCATGCAATACACTCCGCTCGCTGCTCGCAACGGGGGCGCAACCAACAAAAACCAACCCAACGTGTGCCAAAAATGTAGAGAAAAACTCTTTGCAAACATGACATTTAAGCTCCCCAGTAGAAAAACGCCCTATTCTTGAAACTTGAAACACCGAACGCACCGGTGAATGTCAGGGAAGGGGCATCATCGGGGAACAGCGTTGCCAGTTTGTTCAACTGCAGAAAATTTTGACGGACTTCACACACATAACCTCATTTTTGGACTTCCGCTTTGGAGTTGGCGGTGTTCGGACGTGGGTAGGGAGCCTGGGTTTTCTAACCTGACTTCGCACGGGAAGTGCACGTGATTCGCGGCTGGAAGCGTTTGGGGCCCCGTTGGTTCGAAAGGGAAGTCGTGGCCGGTTGGGACAGTGTTTAGGGTGGGTCATTTTATGTAGGGTCGATTCCTACGAAGATTCTTCCAGATTTTCGCACGTGATTACGTGATCTGAAGGAGATTGGGGCTGTGGGCCCTGTGGTGGAGATGGGAAGTGTCTCTGACAGCAACTGGTTATATCTGCATTGAGTGAAGCCCCTTTGCATAAGACTCTAACCGAGCATGTACAAGATCTAAATGTGTGTGAATATCCAGCCGGTGGTGTTCGAACCTTAAAACAAGCCGTGCATGCAACGATCTGAGCCCCCTGGAGTACATACTCGACATACAGGGAGCCCTAGAAATAGTATCTCTATCCATCAGGTGTAACTTATCTGGGATGGGTCGCCCCAGCTCTAACTAAGCCGGATAGAGATCTTTACTGGTCGAATTTTCTTACGAAAAAGGCCATAATTGAAAATAGGCTAGACTAGATAACCTCATTTTTTGTTTAGTTAATCAAATTTAAATTTAGTTATCTTTTTTGGAAAGTACCTACAATGTTTTCTACAAAAAATATGGTATTTAAATTCAGACAATTGAGTTCTAAACAAAAAGAAGCAGAGGCAGAGGTTCTTGTGGGAGCTAAAAAAGGGGTGACCATGTCAATTATGTCATGACAGAGGTCCTTATCCACTCTGAATAATTGCACAAATTTTCTATTAGATAATTGAAATGCATTTGTTTGAGGCAAAACGCAAAACATCTCTTCCAATAGCCAATTCTGCCATCGCTTTCTCAAGATCCTCATAATGATGTCATTCCACAGCATTGCATTAAAATTTTCCAAATTTATTTTAGATATAAATAAATGTTTGAACTCACTTTACTTAAAAATTAAAACAAACAAACAGAACAACATAATTTTAGGTTAGGTTTCCTAATTCTCTAAATCTCTAGTAAGATAATTTCAAGTTTTCTTGAGAGTAGTTCCCTCCTCTAATATTTTTTCAAGAATAGGGTGTTCTATATTTTTAAGAGAACCACGCCCACTTCTCTCACAAGTTCTACTTCCTGAAATTCAAGAATATGGGTCCTTAGCCACGAGACTTGACGTAAAGCAAGAGCACAGCTTACCAAACAATCAGCTAGCCGACTCTCCTGTCAAAGTGGAAATAAAAATCTGACGTGACCGACGCCATTTCGGGTTAAAACACAGGGCCGGGATAAGGAGTATTCAATTTTAAATAGACAGGATTGGAGTTTTGATATTATATCTTATTTTTTTTTAGTTTTATCGTTGATTGGATGCAATCAACGGTTTTAGTTAATTCCACCACTGAAATCATAGAAATATTGATTTATTTTACAAAAATAACTATTTAAGGTATAACATAGGTTTGTTATCAAATATGTATCTATATAAAACAAAATAACGGGCTCTCAAGAACAATAGGATGATCATTTTTTGAGGATTCCTCGAATGTTCTAAAAATCGTAGGTACTGCATTGTGGTTTAAACGACAAAACTGGCAAAGCCTGCAAGTTCCGATAAAGTCTGTCACTGTCCATATTTAGTTCTGTAGTTCTGATAAAGTCTGTCACTGTCCATATTTAACAAGTCTTCTCTTTGACTACTTATGAGCCATGTCCTATGCTCTAAGACAACATTATTATATTATACCAAAGAAAAGTAGTAGAATTTTCTTTGATTATACATAAAAGTACACACCTCTTGTATAAATGTAAAACAACCCTTTGTAAGCGATTTAGAGGTACATGTATTTGAAGCTAATATTTAATATAATTTAAGATTTGAAAAGCTATGGATATGAGTTTTAAATTATGTTAATTTTGTACATGGGGGCCCTTTTAAGAGGGGCCTATACATTATCTCGAAAACTACGGGGGTTGCAAAAAAAACTAAATACAAAAGTTGTTCCTAGTAAAATAATCTTTATTTTTTTGCTTGTTTTTTTTTGTATTTTTTTAATTGTCACTTTTTTTATATACAGGGTGGTCAAACAAAGTTACATTTTTTAATGAAACACCCTATATTTTATTACATTTTTGGATTCTACTTAAACTTCTCAGAATATTTGATGTAGAGATAGTACTTTCACAGCTATAAATAGTTGAAAATCGGTACTTTGGCTAAGTTTCACCATGGTAGCAAGAAGATCATTAGAGATGAAGTAAAATTAATTTCACATTCCGAGGTACCAGATTTGGTACCCATCGTACCACCTGCCAGTTAGTACCGTCAGATAGCTCTTGAAAAGTTAAGATAGGAATGTGGAATTCAGTTTCCTCAATCTCTAATGGTATTCTTGATACCAGGGTGAAAAGGAACCAAAGTACCGATTTTCAACTGTTTATAGCTGTAAAAGTACTAACTCTAGAGGTATAACAGCATACATCAAATATGCTTAGAATTTTAAATAGAGTCTAAAAATGTAATAAAATATAGGGTGTTTCATTGAAGAAAATATAACTTTGTTTGATCACCCTGTATATAAAAAAGTGTCGATTAAAAAATGTAAAAAAATAAAGATTATTTTACTAGGAACAACTTTTGTATTTAATTTTTTTTGCAACCCCCGTCGTTTTCGAGATAAGTTATGGGCCCCTCTTAAACGGGCCACCTTGTACAATAATTGTTTTTTCTACTACCGTGCGTAAAATACTCACTTTACGCACTCTCTAAGATTCGTAAAACAGGCCTTTTTTAATGTGCAGTGTGTAAAGTAAGCTATTTTACGCACTAGTGCGTAAGGTAAGTTATTTTACGCATTAGTGCGTAAAGTAAATTTGACATATTTTTTGACGTTTAGGTTTTTACACACTAGTGCGTAAAATAATTTATTTTACGCACTAGTGCGTAAAGTAATTTAGTGCTATTTTTGTTTTTTCATATATTTTTCGATAGTAGAAAAAATTTTGTATGCTACTCATGTGTAAAGTACCCTTTTTTATTCATGTGATTGGCGCATTCGCCTACAGCTCATGCGACAATATTCCCATTCATAAAAAAGAGTCACTTTACACACTTGTTGCATAAATAACTATTTTCTACATCTGTGCGCAAAATAACTAATTAGTAATTTCAAATGAAATCGCAAAATCGACGAACGCCGCGGCATCCTTATTTTATGCTCTAAAGCGTACATGGAAAAGAAAATTCTCGCTTTTTCCGTCGAGTGTGCTATGGATAGTGATGGCAACCAAAAGTATAAATAAATGACAGTCGTGCATTTGTTACAATGGATGCTGGCACTCCTGCTCTAAATATGCCCGAATATAATATGCGAAAAATGACAAGTCATTTGCAAATTTCAGAATAAGTAGAGAGAAAAATGTGCATTTAATTTAAAAAAATGCGGCTATAGAAAAAGTTCTGTGTGTTTTTTGAGCGCGAAGTAAGATTGCCATTTTCTAAAGGTTAACGCGCTCCGCGGTAATATTCTATCTCAAGCGGCAATCCGTTACTTTACGGTCTAAAAACACAAATAACTACTAAAACAATTAATTTGTTTAAGGTAATTTGTAACATAATCTTCATTTTAGGATAAACAATATCATAGTAAGAAGTATTACATTCAAAATTACTTACATTCCAGTAAAAACAGCTATGCTTACATTAATGAAATATATTTCTAGGCTACAAAAGTATCTACATCATTTTGAAGATGCTTGTCAAGAAAACTTACCTAATGGCAGCTTTGGGAAATTTAAAAAAACTTATTTTCTTGTTAGATTTATAACTTTTCGCACTGCAGTCTTTAGCGGCACAAACGTGTCCACCTCGCGGTTTATCCATTTCTATTATATACAAGCACAGATATTATAAAATAAAATAAGTAGTTTGTTCAAGAACGTATGTACACTGTTAATTACTGTAACTAGAAAATATATATACCTAAACTGAAACTACGACACTGGCTAACACAAACAACTCATCTGACACGACCACCAGCGACGAGCCAACACTGTCGAATTTGATAGATTTTAACCCAGAATGGCGGCCTGCGCGAGGAAATGCGCATATCGTTCAAATTTTAAGAGTTGGATAGCTGATTGTTTGGTAAGCTGTGGCAAGAGTCTGGGTCAAAGAATAAAGAATTCTTTATTCATTGGATTTCATACTTCATTGACATATTGCGATATTGCGGCACTTCACGCATTTATATCATATCATAATATGATAATATATGATTCCTATGAAACGTTGACTATTATTTCACTTCACGCGTGAAACAGTGTTCCACATTATCACAATCAAACAGAACTAACCAAAACTAACCCAAATTAACTCAAATTTAAATCTTTAAAAAATATAAAAATATCTGTCCACGCATGAAACAGTGTTTCACATTATTATAATCAAACAAAACTAACACCCAATTCTAACCCAAACCCAAATTAACTCGAATTTAAGAAAGGAATACATAACCTTAAAAAAAATAAAAACATCTCACTGACGGGAATCGAACTCACGTCTTCGCCTTCATATCACAAGATTCACAAGCACAGCCACCTAGCCACTAGACCACCAGGCTCTGGAAGCAATTGACCAAAAATTAGCTATAGCCCTCCGTACGCATTGTGCGCGCAATCTGCAATATGCCAATGAAAGATGAAATCCATTCCGGTGCACCCAGACGCTTATGACGAAAGCAATTCCCGAGACCAAGACCATAATGGGTTAGTTTGGGTTACCGATCTTTCTGATTAAAAACCAAATTGTGAACTGTTAGATCCACGACATGACTATTTACCATATAATATGTTATATACTATTTACCAACAATATTACAAATTAACATATTATGCAAATTAATAATAATCATAATCAACAAAAATATATCAGGCGAAATGTCAAACTTGGCGCGCACTTCTGCCGCTGCGCATGTCCAAGCATACGTTAACCAAAGTCAGCGTAAAATATTCCCGCTGAGAGAAATTAACATCAGCTGAGTTTAAGCAGTTTGTCATCAGAGCTGCTGAACGCAAACGGTTCCTCAACTACTCAACTGTTGTCGTCTGGTAAACGCAACCAATATGATATCTATTTGTCAGAAATGTGTTTATAATGCCCAGGATTCGTCAGGCGGGATCAGTCGGGCGGATGTTTCCAAAAAAAGGTCTGTGTGTTGGTATCGACACTAGCAGCTAAACTCCACGCAAAACAAATGATTCCGAGTCGGCCCTAACAAATTTTGAAGTCAATCTTCGCACATGGCCCTCCGCTCGCTTCGGGGCGCGACCGAACAACATTATCCAAAACTAACCCAAAATGTACAAAAAGACACAAACATAACCTTTAAAAAAAGTCTTTTGCCACCGAAGGGGATCGAACGCGGGACGCCATATCAGATACCCAGGATCGTACCACTGCACCACGAGGTCTCTTGGAAGCATTTTCCTAGACCGTATAGACAAGGGTGTATAACGAAACTCGATCAAGCCGACCATTTGTTTTGCGTGGGGTTTAGCTACTATTGGTGTCGACTGTCAACGCTCTGTTGCCAGTGTTACCACAATATTTTATGATTGCGGCCTTAGAGTATAGAATGTCTGTTTAATCTGAGATTGCGGCGTAGTACAAAACCGACAGGTTTGGCAGCGTCGAAAAAGGTACTGAGGTGCGAATATGCGAATTTTTTATAGCAGCTCGGGACTTCCCCAAACTAAATTTTGGTGGTTGGTGGTAATACTGGTTATATCTTATACGAGCCCCGGGGAGAACCTAATTAAGCTCATTAAAAACATCTATGGATATGTTAGACTATATAATATAAATTTAGCAAATTATTTCTCATCTCAAAAATGAAGCAAGATAAATGAAGCCAAATGCAACGTGTGTGGGAAAAATCTTAAAACATCGGGCAATACCTCAAATTTAAAAGGACACTTTAAAATGCACATTGGGAATGTGAGCATTGGGGAAATGAACACAAATGCAAATGATATATCTTTGAATGTAAGCCTTAAAAATGTTTAATGCAATGTT
Organism: Pissodes strobi; assembly: GCA_016904865.1. Classification (NCBI taxonomy): domain Eukaryota; kingdom Metazoa; phylum Arthropoda; class Insecta; order Coleoptera; family Curculionidae; genus Pissodes; species Pissodes strobi. The sequence goes on along the minus strand of MU183679.1, from coordinate 141,033 downwards.
TGACTAATAAGTACCTACGTAAGTTTTATTTATATTATTGAATTACTGACAGCATCTTTTAAACGAATCAATCGTTTTAATAAAACAGATTAGCATTTTTTCAGTTAAAATATTGATGCTATTCAAAGGCTATTTATGTATCTAGTGTAAAAAGTTACTGTTTATGGCAGGCAGCATGAAAACTGTCCACCGAGGCTTATCGAAGTTGACTTACAAGTGCTATAAACAAAAGGGGATTTGTTTGAATGTCTTCATGGTCTAGTCTATTGCTTCCAGCAGGTCCAATGATCTAGTCGTTAGATGCTGTGCTTGTTATACGACGCTCCGGGATCGATTCACGTCAGTGGCAAGACCTTTTGTTAAGAGTTTGTTTGTAAAAAGTGTTTTCATTTTGGGCAATTCGCATCTATACCGAAATTTTGAGCCTTCACGCATGCGTACGTGCTAATTCATATATTTTCAGTTGTTTTTTTCCTTGATTTTGGGCATTACCTACCTTGGGTTAGTTTTGTTTGGTTGCAGCCCCAGAGCGAGTGAAGCGAGCGGAGGGCCGACCGAGTGAAGCGAGCGGAGGGCCACGCGTGAAGTGAAATATTAGAATGATAACACCGGGCTGCTGCCAAATGCGCAGGTTCGAAGGTCGAAAATTTGCCATGAGTGAAGTGAAATATACATATAAATATACATTCTGAAATAGTAAACAAACCACTACAAGCGAGCGGTAGCGAGCGGAGGGCCATGCGAAAAGTGAAATAATACTTTTCTAAACAGTTTTTTTCTTGATTTTGGGTATGTCTTGGGTTAGTTTGGGTTAGCACCTGGTTAGTTTCTTTTTCTTGAGCCCCCGTAGCGAGCGGTAGCTAGCGGATGGCCATGCGAAAAGTTACTTTTCTAAACAGTTTTTTTTTTTATTATTTTGGGTATGTCTTGGGTTAGCACCTGTTTAGTTTCTTTTTTTTGAGCCCCCGTAGCGAGCGGTAGCGAGCGGAGGGTTATGCGAAAAGTGAAATATTTCCTCCAGCGACGTCATTGCAAAATATAATCGGCCTCAGCACAATCCTACAAATTTTAATCGGCTACAGCACGCGATTGCATTCGATGTAACTGGAGGCGTGTTTTGTGCTGCTTGTTGTCTCTGACCCGGGTGCATAATAAGATTCAGTGTTGCCAGAAGTAGCGGCATTTCTCTATTCCCAGAGAAACACATACAAATATATAGAAATAATTTGTATAAGAAGACAATAGAAGAATCGGAGGACTCATATTCGGATAATAACTTAATTTATTGTGGAAGAGGTATTTTTTTTTTTTTTTTTTTATGGCAGTGGCACACACACTAAAGGGAGATCCTATGGCGCTCGACGAGCGATGTGTGTGCGAAGATGTTGATTGACACGGTTCTTGAATATTTGTAGGTTGTAATTAGTGGGAAACAGATGTCCTGGAAGTGAGTTCCACAGTGATGCAGTGCGCCAGACAAAGGAATTCTGGTAAAGCGATGTTCTAGGTGTTTCTAGTTGTACGACGAACTGGTGCGCTCCTGCCGTCTGTCGGGACTGTCTGACAGGAGTTGCCAGGGGCGGGATTATGCGGGCCAAATCCTGGGAACATCTGCCGTGAAAGTATCTGTAAAACAGAGACATCTCGGCCACATGTCTGCGATGTTCCAGACTATCCAGATTCCGGGTCAACTCCGGATCGCCGACGAGACGCACAGCCCTCTTCTGAATGGAATCCAGCAGCTTTAGGGTATGCTTTGGTGCGGCACCCCAGATATGTGAGCAATATTCTAAGCACGGTCTTATTTGCGCTTTGTACAGCAAGAGCAACTGCTGCGGTGTATAGAGTTTTTTGTTGCGAAATAGCGCACCAAGCTTCTGGGAGGCTGATTTTGCGATGTTAGCAACATGGTCATGCCATGACATATTGCTGTTGACCGAGACACCCAGCAGCCCGATTGACGAGGATGAAGGAATGGTCGATCCTGCCATAATTATGTCAGGGCCCGCTGTATTGGCCCTCTTAGTAAACGTTGCTGCTTGGGTCTTTGCTGCATTGAACTGGACCAAATTTCGGTCGCCCCAAGTTTGAACTTTCTCCAGGTCTTGATTAATTGCTGTAATCTGCTCCTGTCTGCGGTAATGAGTCTCAGTCGCTGGTAAGGGTTTTTCTGATCTAAAGTGGGAGACAAGGGTACTGTCATCTGCAAAACTGTAAACAGGATTATTCGTTTCGATCAGCAGGTCATTAATATAGATGAGGAACAGAGTTGGTGAAAGTATTGCGCCCTGAGGCACGCCCGCGTTGATGGTGAATGTGTCCGAGATGTGTCCATCGACTGCAACGTGTAGGGATCGGTTCTTAAGGAAACTGGTCAGCCAGCTGCAGAGAGAGGCGGGCAGTCCCAAGAACGGCAGTTTGTTGAGCAGTCCGTCATGCCAAACTCTGTCGAATGCCTTTGAAAAATCCAACGCAATCGCTCGAGACTCTCCGTAGTTTTTAATTGCCCTACTCCATATATGAGTGACATAGGCCAATATATCTCCTGTCGATCTCTCTTTGCGAAAGCCGTATTGATTATCGCTGATTATTCTGTTACTCTCGAGGTACTTGAGTAGTTGCTGGTTGACTACACGTTCCATTACTTTGGAGATTATTGGAAGCAAGGCAATTGGGCGATAGTTTGAGGGCGTGGTTTTCTTGCTTTTTTTGGAACAGGTTGCACTCGAGCGACTTTCCAAGAGGATGGGTAAATCCCTTTTCTGTAAGAAAGAGAAAAAAGCCTGGAAAAAACGGGTGTTAGTTCGTTGGCGCAGTTCTTTAGCACGATGGCAGGTATTCCGTCCGGTCCTGATGCCTTTTGCGTATCTAGCTCTTTAAGGATTTTGCGAATATCACGGTGAGAAAACTTGACTTCTGCCATGGTAGTGTTGATGTTCGATATAGTGGGGAGAGTCTTGCCTTGAGGCACGTCTAAGGTAGAGTGCGATGAAAACATTTGGGCGAGCATGTTTGCTTTTTCCTTGGCTGTAGTCGCCGTGATGCCACGTTCGTCCGTCAAAGGTGGGAGAGACGTTTTTGTAAAGTTGTTACTTACTGCCTTTGCTACCGACCAGAAATTCCTGGAACCACTGGGGCATTGCAAAAGTTTATTCCTGATCCTTTGATTGTGCTTGTCCTTAGTTTCGTCGATCACACGCTTGCACTCGTTTCTCGCTTCGATAAAATAATTGCGATTTTCAGCGGTCTGATTTTGCTGCCGGTACTTATAGGCTTGTTGTTTCCTTCCTACAGCTCTTTCGCACCTTTTGTCGAACCAGAGCTTTCCTTTTGATGGTAACTTGATGGAATTTGGGATGTATGCTTCCATTCCTGAGGAGATTACTTGTATGATCTCTTCGCAGCAGTCTGACGGGTAGTCAGTGGCAAAGCAGACGTCGAGCCAAGGAAAATCTAGGTAGAACTGCCTTAGATCGTCCCAGTTTGCAGAATTGTAATGCCAGATTTTGCGAGGCAATGGTGGATCCTTCTGTATGGGTGGCAATTCACAAACCGTTGTAATAAGTTAATGGTCGGAGGTACCTAATGGCGGACCAACTGTAACCTTGTACTGGTCAGGATTGGTGGTCAGAAAAAGATCCAGGAGGGCGGCGAATTCGCCCCTCTCTGAGATTCGAGTTGGTTCGTCTACAAGTTGAGTAAGCCCGCAGCTGATGGCAAATGCTTCAGCTTCTCTACCTTCGTTGTCGGTCTTGTTGTGATGTTTGAGCCAGTTGGTGTTGTGGGCATTGAAGTCTCCCAGAACGATTATTTCTGAACTGGGGTGATCGACCTGTATTGAGTCAAAAGTGGTAGCTAGTGTTGAAAAAAAGCTTTGGTAGGCTCTATCGCTCGGAGGGCGATAGAGACAACATATAAACTTGGTTAATCCCTTGGCGGTGAACTTGAGCCACATGACGTCAAGGTTGTTCGGTTCGAGTGTTTCCTCGCGGTGACATGAAAGGTCGCTTCGGACAAAAAGGCATATTCCGAACTTATATCTAAATCGGGTATGTAAGTCGTAACCAGGATAGAGGTAGTTCACTGTTGTTGTTGTAGAACATACTTGTGTTTCTGTAAGGGCTACTATGTGTGGTCTATTTGCTTGTAGATGTTGGTGTACCGAATTTATGTTTGTATTTAGGCCTCTTATGTTGCAGAAATCTATTCTAAATTGGTTCGGTATCTTTGCTGTCTGTGAAATGTGGAATGAAGGGCTCCCAGGGCCACCCAGCGCCCGGAGATCCGAATGGCCGGGGAGTTTACTTCCAGAATATTTTGATCCTGGAAGCACCATCATGTCCATATATTCCTACTGTGGAACCCGGGACCACCAGCGCGAAAGCGGAAAGTGATTTGGGAAAACCACTTAGCGCTTCCCAATTCTGGTGGGGTGGTCTTTCACCGGACGATGCGAGTAGGCTTATGCATCTACCACCTAGGGCCGCTTCCACTCGAAGCATCGGCCTCAGACTAATTCCTTTGGCGGTCCCTAGTCTGACAAGGGTAAAAATGGGGTTTGTGGAATCACTCCCCAGTGATCAGCTCCAGACTTTGTACTTTGGTGTTCTCCAGCCTGGAGGAGGACGATGGGATTTGATGGGCCACATCCCGTGGCAACTCGGAATGGTGGGGGCGTCACTCCCCGTAATCAAACTGCTCTCACCAGTTTGACGTTCCTGCCAGCCAATACAATGCAGCCCCTCTGGTCACAAACTGTCATTGATCAGCTCCAGACTTTGTACTTTGGTGTTCTCCA
>MU183679.1:89114-136225 GCA_016904865.1 Pissodes strobi | reverse complement strand
CAAACTGTCATTGATCAGCTCCAGACTTTGTACTTTGGTGTTCTCCAGCCTGGGGGAGGACGATGACGATGGGATTTGATGAGCCATATCCCATGACAACTCGGAATGGCGGGGGCGTCACTCCCCGTAATCAATACATCACCTTATAAGTATTACTTACTATGCTTATTTTACCTTAATAAACCTTAGTTTAGAATTTGTAAAGTATATATTTTTTAATTTTTGTATAGATTTAACTAGTTCCAGCATGGCTTACTAAAAAAAGAATTAACTTAGATATTACCAAAATTTATGTTGTCAATGTGAGTGTGTCTGTGAGAATTTAGTTATTTTATATTTGTTTAATAATAAATGAAATTTTGAATAATATTGTGTAATGTATTTTTTGAAAAAAAATTAGTAGCATACCCCCCACACCCCTAGCGAAGATCAAACACTATGCACCGACGGAAACCGAACAGGGGCCGTCCGTAGCACAAACACAGCATCTGACCATTGCACTACACTCGCACTACCTGCCGCAAATTTTCAATCTTCGGGCCTGCGCATTTGACAGCAGCAGCCCGATGTTGTCGTTCTAAGTTCTAATATTTAATTACACGCGTATGACTAACCCAATCTAACCTAATGCAATGTCCAAAATAAAAAAAAAGAGCTTTAAAAAATATATGAAATAGCACGTACGCATGCCTGAAGGCTCAAAATTGCGGTAAGTAGACTACTAGACCTCTTGGAATAAATTCACTGGACGATAGATAAAGTGAAAGTGGCGTTTAACCACCAATCAGAAGCGGCAAATATAGCATAATACTGTAGGATAGTAAAGGATCTTACAAGGCGATCGGTCAAACCGGTGGGAATTGATGGATTGATGCTGCGGAATTGAACAGTTCATTCGGTGCGACGTACGGGAAACCTAATGACGATTGACGCAAGATGTATAGAACGAGTCGAATATAAAGAATACTATTTTTAAGTAATACAATTATTCTTTGTATGTACTTATTTGTCGATTCAACCACTATTAAAAATAAAAAAGGTTACGAATTAAATTTAAAATTATATTTTTTCAGTACCGTTTGGCCGCCTTGTGGCATGGGGAACCATAGCGTAGCATGCGACTCGTAGGGAGCTGATGATCGTTGATGTTGATCGGGACTCTAGTCACAGTGTTGATCTATTACAATAATTGTAATAAATCTATTACATTCCCAAAAAATCTATTACCCTATTACAAATGCCATGTAATCTATTACATTTTTATTTAATACGAGGAAACGAAGAAACAAAGGAAAAAGAAAAAATATAATGAAACATTTAAAAAAAAACGTCAAAATAAAAGAAAATTACATTAGGTTTGTTCCAATCGACTAGAAAACCGTACGAGGGACCGTCATTTCTAGTTGTCAATTTCACTTTTGAAGGTGATAAATAACCTGTCATGTTGGCAAACGAATTATAATTATACTAATGGAAATTCTAGTGGTGTGACGGTATCTGTGGAACTGTTACTTTGTCGCGGTATTTTTTAATACCGTCGGCGTCGCGGCATCGCGTTCCACGCCGAAAGAACCAGTTACATTGGAACTGCCTTAATATCGCAAGAGGGTATGTGAAGCAGGCGCCAGGAGCGCCGTTGTTGCTGTTCCATGTACACGGTTACGGTCAAAGACATTTAACCTAAAGAGACGGGACAAATGGCTCTTTGTTTTCACCCAACATTGAGTCACAGTCTAAGGTTGATAGACGTAGCGTTGCCAAATTTAAAGTTTACGAGTTACTGTAGGAAATGACCCAGGAAATAGCCAATAAACAAGTAAAAAAAAAAAACGAGACACCAGACCTATTGCTTTGTTTTTTCGATGCTGTCATCATATAAACATACTTTTTTCATAATAAATTATAACACTGAATAGCTATTTTCCCCGTTTTTGATCCATCAAAAACCGGTTCAGAAGTTCTTACATGCCAATCTGGCATTGCCGCTTCCCTTGGTTCCGCCTTGTTTTACCCCCAAAATATTTATAGTATGCGCGTAGTAAAGTACGTGTACCAATAGATTGAGAGCATTGAAGGTCGACGGCCGACGGCTCTTCCCCATTCGAAGTATATATATACTAAGTTTGTAACGTTTCAAAACCAGTGAAGGCACTGCTGTAAATATGTTTATCTACTTTAATTATATTATATACCTAATCCGGGTACTTCCGATGTTTAAAATAAATAAAACATATATTTTTAAGTAGGTCTGATTGTTTATTAACTCTTTAAGTGACAGAAATAATTTTCTTTGAAACAAATTTTTTGTTGATTGGGGATAATTTATATGGTTCACAGGATGCTTTAAAAAATATACAAAAAAATCTATCCCCTCCCTTTATGTCAGGATAGGGTGGTTAGTATAATGATCTTGGGTACTTCAAGAAAACACATATAGTCAAATTTCTCAAACCATCTTATTGACCACTTTTATCAAAAAATATATTTTTGGCAGAAACTCGTTATTTATTCCAGCGAATTTGACTTACAAACATTTTAGAGATACTTGTCTTAAATAAATTAGGGATTATTATCATGGAGTGGAGTAAAACATTGAATGCTAAGAGCAACATTGCATTCTTTACAAATTGTAGTTGAGCGCACTACTTTATTTTTGGTACTACAATATGCACATCGTCTGATAGTTCCCTTAATTGGTAAGTGTTTACCTACATCTATGATTCTAACAAAATGTTCTACTCCAACACACCTCCCAGCCTTGGCTTCTTCGCAGGTAATTTAGAAGTAGATCTCTTCCTTGAATTGTATGTAGATATCAGTTCGTCCGCTAATAAGCTCCTAAAATCTAAATGGCTTGTAGGGTTCTCCTTTTTCTCAACACATCTGGTTTTGTAACATATGTAGGAGTTAGTTATTACACTTTTTAACATATAATAGAAGAGTTTTAGCCACCACCTACGAGTTTTCCATGATATATCATAGAAAGACATATATTGGTCGAATCGGTCAACAGCACCCATAACCTTGTTGTAGTCTGCTATTGGTATTGGACAAGTTAAGGCTTCCTTTTCCCCTTTTTTGTTAGTTCGGGTAATATCGATCTTAATACTGGGATCATGAAATGACATGATAACAATCACACTTTTTTTCCCGCGATCTTTCCATTTGTGGTATAACTAACATTTCCAGATGATGCAAAATCTGAATCTCCAGGTTTCATGGTTTTGTCTGCTTTCATTAGATCTGTTGGGTAATTCTTCCGATTTGATCGGAATGTGCCACGTGCAATAGTTTTGCTCTCTAGTAACGTTTTTACAAGATTAAAGGTACTAAAGTAATTATCAAAAAAAATACAATACCCCTTTTCTAGGTAATTTCTGACCTTCTTCTGGCTCTTTTGATTTACCTTCATAGACACTAAATTGTAGCATAAAACCTGAACGTGAATCCGCAATAACCCAAACTTTGAAGCCGCGTTTGATGGGCTTCATCGGCATATATTGCTTTAATGAGCTTCTACCTTTAAAACCGACCATACTTTCATGAACAGCCATATTCCTGGATGGATTGAAGCACTCATAAAATTTTGTATTCAAATGGTTAATAAGAGGCCTAACTTTGTACAATTTATCAAAATTTGAGGTATTTCTTTGGGGCATAGTAGCATTGTCATTTATATGCAAGAGTCGAAGTAGTTTCAGAAATCGTTTCAGTGTCATAATACTCGCAATTCTTTCCACTCTAAAATTGCTGTTTGTCGACCAATACTTTTTCATAGAAGGTAGGGAATGGAACCCCATTATTACTAAAATTCCAAACAATGCGTTGAGTTCAGAAACATCCATATTTAGTTGAACTCCCATCTGAGAGGCGTATTCATTACTTTCAGTAACAATATGGCTCATAATATCATCCGTCATGAACACGTGAAAAATACTCGATGGAATTTCAAGATTCACCTCGAATGTTGGTCCAAAAGGTTGAAAAAATGTGTAGGGGTTGAATGCAAATGGTGTGCAATCACCCTTCTTGAAAGGCCTGTCTGAATTCGAAGTTGTTGGTAGTTCTATGTCTTCATCGTCATCGTCTGAAGAAGTCATCTGCTCATCAAAGATGGATTTTGTTGGTAAGGCTGGTCCCAATTCAAAATTAGGATCAGCAATGGAATCGTCACTATCAAAATCTTGAAAATCGTCTTCCATATCTGCAGTAACTGGTATCCTCCTGCGTAGATTTCTAGAAGTCTGTTGATTTAGTCGGGAATTTGAGGGTCTGCTATCTAAAGAAAAATCTTTGGAGGTTAATGGGATAGGAGAAATCATCGGAGTGAGGGTTAATAATGAGCGCCTGCTAACTGAACCATCATTGTCTGGATCAGAATCTTCAAACGTTGATGGTGTAGGAACGATTACTGGAGTGAGTGGCAATATAGATGAAGTTGATCTACTAGAAGACCTGTCAGTGTTACAGAAGGTACTAAATGCCGCGCCATCTTCTGCGTCACTATCTCCCTCGTATTCTGAGTCTATAGCTTTATCATCTGGAAACTCAGCCAGCAAGGAGAACGCATCATCAGAAGATAGTTTTCCAGATCCAATAGGGAATTATTAGCCATTCTCTGAAACAACGTAGAAAACGATGTGACCAACCTTAATTCCAGATACCCCGTATGTACAGGGTGTCCCGCTATAAATTGACCCCCCTTTTAACATTTTTATATAGAGCTGTAGAAAAAAATGTTAAAATGCTAAAGTTGTGGGGTACAAATGAAAATATTTATTCAAATAATTTTCATGTATACAGGGCGATTCAGAAAAGCGTAATAAACAAGCATATACTTTTTTCTTATCGAATGCCCTATATATTATTACATATTTGGATACTACTAATCCGGAAAATACCCTAAAGTTATTGGCCGTTCCAGAAAATCCAGCATTCAGTTCCTATATTTTTTATATATTATAAAGTTAACCAAACCAACTAAATCCAACTGACAGACCCTTGTATAACAATTCTTTTTTAGAAAAATAGGTAAATATTTTTTTTGTCGAAAAACATCAAACCAAAAATCATGAGTAGTATAAAACGGTTCTGTAGTATAATACATGAAAATCCATGAAATGGTAGACTCTATACGATTTCAGTTGGAGTTCGGGTATTATCAAAATATTATCTGAGCCGTTGATATTAACCGAAATAAAAAATTTACCATTTGGTAATTATAGTCATGAGGTGCAAAAAAAATTATAACTATCTTATACTGAGGAAAAATAGTACCAGAAAAAAATTTTATACATAACCTATATTTTCTAAAAAAAATTAATTGCCCTTTATAAAGCCCCAAATACCCAATAGTTCAATATTTTGTCTTGATTTTGTAACTGAGATACAAACAAACATATTGTAAGTATTTATTATTATTTGCAGGGTAATAAAATAGCATTTACTTACCTAAATTTGTTCACAAATAACACTTTGCACATTCAAAGAAAATAGTCATAATCGTAAAGTATCGATGGTTAGTTAAGTGACCACTTTTTGAGGATACGTCATGCACAGCGGAAGGTGGTTAACTGAGTGCATTTGCGGGCATTTAGGTATGATGCAAGAGCTTTTATTAACAGCAGAAGCACGTGGCGTGATTCAAATATTTGGCGCCATATTTGATCACGAGGGTGGTCAGTATAATGACTCTGGGACTTAAAGGGTTAATACAATAGCTTTATAGAAATACCTTCACAATTTACCGGTTTAGCAAATCTAAATTACAGACAATTTGATTGATCTGCCCTAAATAAAGTCATCTTCCAACATTACTAAAAAATACTCTAGATTTAATCTTTTTTACAAGCTTTTATTTACTTTCACCTGTGGGTCTGTCTGTAATCAAATCTTGCAAGCTGAATTAGAACTACTTCTAAATGTCCGATTGGCTTGAAATTTGGTACACGTTTATAGTTCCGATGACAATACAATAAGGCGAGAATACACATGAAAGTAAAATAGCATGCCAGTGTCCAGTAACTTGTACGCTAACTACTTGTCTTTGGAAAGCCAAAAATACACATGCCAGTAAAATAGCATGGCAACGAAGTCATTCACACACATTTCGACACGACTTGTATGCTTTTCTCCCTCCCCACCCCCACGCGCTCGACGAAATCGCACTACTTGCACAGAAAAATCAAACGTCTTACGATCTACTGGCGTGCTATCTTCTAGCGTGCTTTTTAACTGGCAGCGAGAGTCACACATGCAAATAGCACGCATTTTTTAGTAACTGGCATGCTTATATGCGTGTAACATGCATGTGTATTCTCGCCTATACTATAATGTTGTTAAGTTTACACCTTCCCCCTTTCAAGGGTAGGGGAAGGAAGCACTACTTAAAGTATGTCCGATATCGTTTAAAATTGGTATATGGGTTTTTTTGGGGACAAGGAATATGAATTTTTTATCAGATTTTGAAAATTCAAAATGGCGGATTCAACATGGCCGATTTTGTGTTAAATGTTGCAAGTCAATTTTAGCCGACTTCTACATATGCAAATTTGGTATGCGTTTGTAGTTCAAATGTTATGTGTTGCTTACACTCCCTCCTACCCCCTTCCTTTAAAGTTTAGTGGTGAGGGAACTACTTAAAGTATGTCCGTTTTTATTATAGACTACGAATCTAAGTTTTATAAATAAAAATATAATATTTACTAAATTTATGATTTGGCTATCCCGTAATACTAAAAAATTAAAAATAAATAAACGTAAAAAAAATAAAACAAGCTTTTATTTAAATGCACTGAAAAGAAGAAAATTGAATTTGGAGTAAATCAAACCCATTATTTTGTTACATTAAACATTTTTATATGATATAAAAGCTTGTCGCGAGAAATTTAAACACGAAAATCTTGCGCCAAGCTTATAAAAGCTTGGTATAAACCATATAAAAATGTTTAATGTAACAAAATAATGAGTTTGATTTACTTCAAATTTTATTATTTTTTTCTTTTAGTGCATTTAAATAAAAGCTTGTTTTAAATTTTTTTTACGTTTATTTATTTCTAGATATACCAGTTTATTTAGGAGATTTTTTCAGTGTAGTAGCGATAGGTATTTATTAGAAGAAAATAGTTATTAAGCTATTTTTTTAATATATGTATAGTCATTAACCAGATATTTGTTATATTTATATGTTTTTAAATAAAATTTGTATGCTTGCCTTTTTACTTGTCCCAAAAATAATGGTAACCAATTTATTTTTAGGCTAGTAGTGGGACGAGTTAATTTTTCGTTTAACCATTAAGAGCAGGAAAACCCTATGTGTCACAAAAACGTTTAAATCGGGATAAAATTGCGTATTTTTGGTATCTTATAAATTCCGTCTTCAAATTTGAAATTATTCAGGAAATAAGTTTTTGGAAATTTTATTTCAATATTAGCTGCTGAATAGTATACCTATTATGCAATGACCATTCATTATCTCGGCTCATGTCATATTCTCATGTTTGGCTCTTAACAGCCGTTAAATGTATATTAAATATACTTTTTCTACGAACATTAACCCTGAATTATATTAACCCTGCATTATACAAAATCTCTCGATTTTTCCAAACAACTATTTTTATACTTTTTCCCAAATACCTTTTTAGGTTAAAAATCATTGCTTTTTGCTACCAGCACTTATTTGCTTGCAGAAAAGCAGATAAGTATTTTACACACGTTCCTTTTAAAATTTCGTTCCAGCTCATGTGGAAAGTGACTTTTCCGTATTCGACTACATGCCTGAACTCCGCTATGTGTCTGTCGTTTGATCAACTTGCAGTCGCGTTCGGAAAAGTATCACTTTCCGCATTCATTAGCAAAATAACTATTTTGTGTTAACTAACCTTCAGAACCCATATCTAACCCAAACTAACTCAATCTAACCCACACACTATAAATAAAACATAAATATATTTTAAATAATGCACCCGGATAAATACCATCATTTCAAATTAAACGTATTTACTTTATTGAAATTATTATTATGATGGACTCACATTTTCAAAGTCTACGTCTATGAACTGTCCTTGCTTTCGTTCAGGCGGGGGCGGGCAATACTACATTTAGTAGTGGGGACGAAGTTTGCTCACGGCGAGGATTCGGCCGTGGTAAAAGTTTGTACACGATACATAAAAATATAAGGAGGCGGGACAATCGTTTTGTTCATATTTTTGCAAGATTTCGGATTTTTATGAATGAGTTGTCGGGTCTCTTTAGGTTAAATGTTTTTGGTTACGGTCACGAAAGTGACCGTGGGTTACGGTTACTTTACTTACTTTTCGTCCGCGTCGCCTTTCAGTATAGTGAAGCATCGCGCTATTTTTACCGTGAACGGAGAGCCGATTATTAGGCAAAAGATACTATGCCGCTGTATTATTTCTGTCGCGGTAAAAATTAATATGAATGGATTATTTTTTAATTAATACCGATTTTCACTGATATCAAATCACGTTTTATTGTATGGAATTTAAATTTTTCCCAGTAATAATAGGTGTAGGTAAATAAATTAACATATGATATGAAACACAGAACACATTTTATTATAAATAAAATTATTGTATGAAAAGAAAACCAAAATAATCTTACCCAACCACCCAACCCAAAAACACAGAATAAAAACCGATTAATATTCCTGGTTAGTGTTTTAAAATAATATCTGTTTAACTTTAGAGGAACTTAACCTTCTATCAGAAATAATAAGTCCGGATTTTTAAAACATTCTCACATGAAACGCATGTAGCAATTGGAACAATGCACCTCGATAATTGTACCTATTTATTATTATAAACATAGACGGTGGGTACCCTTTTATCACGGAATAATTTGTTGCTTTTAATCGTTATTACCTTACCAAACCCTTCCGAAAAGACATGTAACTAAAGTGAAATTTTATTATCACCCACCCACAGCATACCGTTTAGCCAGGAAATCGTTTAAACCTGACCAAAATATACTGACAGTTATCAAGTCATCAATTTGCGCTAAACGCAAATATTTGTCACTCATTTGTAAAATTATTATTTAAAATCAATTCTCGAAGAACGAAAATTCATTTTTACTGCTAGTCACGCTACTTACTTGCAAAAAATTTACACAATTAACAGTCAAGTCAGTAGCTAGTAAAAATCAATTTTCATTGAGAAATTTGAATTTCTAAACCCTATATTCTTGACCGCCAGGAACGATAATAATAATATTCTAATATTTATTAACACAGCTTTGTAACAATAAAAACAACCAAGACCAAAAACACAAAACAAATGAAATTAATACTCATCAATTGAATAAAGCATCACCAGTCATGTTTCCACAATCCGTTATTTACATCATAGATAAATATATATAGGGGGAATTTACATTTACTTTTTTCGTTCTAGTTCCATACCCTCAGGATATCAAACACTTTAATAGCCGTTCCCGAAAATACCAGCGGCCAGCGGCGCGAAGGCGCCTAGCATAATAATTAACCCAGGGTACGGAGGCTCACGGTGCCAGTTATAAAATTCACAAGCGTAGGGTATTTTGTCGCGGTACTTTTCGGTCGCGGTATCATTTATAACGGTATCGTAGAGGAACGGTAGAAATTACCGTCCTATGTACATACGGTTTTCACGGTCAGTTCACTACCGGCTCGAGCCGGTAGTGGTCAGTTGGAACATACCTATGAAAAAACCAACAAATAATAGCTGGCGACATCTATGGACCAACTACGACCATAGAGGATAGAAGGGCAAAACTTGAAGTTTCTATTACAGTTAACTGAAAATCTATTACGATTCACAGATATGGCATCTAGTACATTTTACTAGAAAACTATTACAATTTTCTGTAAATTCTAGTACAAATACAGCTTGGTCGAGAACAACACTGTCTAGTCCTTTGAATATTATTCAAAGGTCTAGTCACCCGGGATATGGATCTTTGTGCAGAACCGGCTCCGGTCAAATAAACCTAAATTATCATTGAAACCCATCTTTTTGATCACTCTTATTAATACAGCAAATATATAGTTTTCCTACCTGGCCAGTTCTACCCCAAAAATTTCCATATTTCATTATAGCTTCAAAACTTGCATTGTAAATTATTTTTAGACTTTACCAATTCATGAATGCTAGAACAATCAATAAATAAGGGCATTGCATGAAGAGAAAAAAAAATATAAATGTAGCCGTAAACATTGTGATGCCGTGCAGCCCAGCACTCGTCAGGCGTTAGGACTCGTTAGCATCCTTACGAATAAAATATTTGCGTCCGGGCCAAGAACGACCGGGCAGCGATTTTTCAGTTCGTAGTGCACTTGTGAATGCATGCCATTTAAAGACCTGCAATTGGCAAGTATATGGCCCTCCGCTCTCTCCGGGGCTCAAGAACAGGAAACTAGCCAAGTGCTAACCCAAGCCATATCCTAGACCAACTGCTGACTTGCAAACAACTGGTTGCATCGCGAAGACATGCGTCACCTCACGTAGCTAGCCAATCACACGCCTCTCATTCACAACTGTACTATGAACTGAAATCTCGCGACCAGGCAACGTCTTGTGCAGGGAGCAATGCATAAAGCATAACATAACCTAACATAAGACGATTCGTCTTCGATCGAGTGTGCACGTGTCGGGTATCGGCTATTTTGTTCCAGCTTCATATACATATATGTTAGTTTGGGGACCCATGGGGCTTTCAGGGGCTGTGTAGACTCCCCGACTAGGATTCGGACGTCCAGCCGGGGGTTAGAGCCCCATGCATGTACAAGATTTAAATGTGTGTGAATGTCCAGCCGGTGGTGTTCGAACCTTAAAACAAGCCGTGCATGTAACAATCTGAGCCCCCAGGAGTACATACTCTACTTACTGAGGGCTCTAAAAATAGTATCTCTATCCATCAGGTGTAAATTATCTGGGATGGGTCGCCCCAGCTCTAACTAAGCCGGATAGAGGTCTTTTCTGGCTGAATTTTCTCACGAAAAAGGCCAATAGAGAGTTTACTACTACTACTATAACCTAACATAACCAAACATATTATGGCGCGCAACCATATACGTATAAATATATGTATATGCGAGCAACCAACGTTTGCAATGATTCGTAATTTTAAAGGTAGTCGGTGGCGGCTACCGACGCACTCTCACCAATTCGTACGCTGGTAGTGCGATAAATCAGGTCTCGCTTGGGAAGGACTCTAAATAATAAAAGAAACTTCAAGTGTCAAAAAGACTATAGTTTATCATTGTCCATCAGTTAACCAAGGGTTAATACCAAAAGTGGCTTTAAGAAGTGTTTTTCGGTTTAGCTCATGGGTACTATAAAAAGAAAGTTTCTCAAGTTAACTAAAGCGGTTTGGTTAGTTAAGTTTATGACGTTTTGGTTGACTTTGTTTATATATTGAAAATAATAACTTTTTTAGTCAAAATGGTAAGCTATATGCTATAGGATGTTCATTCACAGGGAAAATCTTATTTGGAGGACCACCAACAGATCGTTGTGATTGATGGTGTGGAATCTGACAAAAGGTCGAGTAACATTGGTGTACCCAACGTTCAATACTGGGGCCATTGATTTAATCTTTAGTCAATGGCCTTGACTTATTTGGCTTTATCTCAGATCTGAAAGTTTTGTATGCGGACTATTCGAACATGTTAGTAAAGCATGGGTATGTGGGGACTGTATCTGGAACCGCTACTTCTGAAGTAGTCATATTGCTCAGTGAATGAACTAAAACTTAATGTGGAAAAGATCTGTTTTACACAATTTCTTCCGAAGACTGTGGTGACAAACTGTGATTTGCTGACTGGGGTAGAAGGAAAGTTCATGCATAGCAGTAATGCCTTTAAGCCCCTTGGACTACATGTGGACCAAAAGTTAACCGGGGAATTTCACATGGCCCATATATGTAAAAGATTAAGTGTCTCGTGTTATGTTATAAGAAATCTTCGAAATACTGTACCAATTAGTATCCTGATGATGTTATATTATGGCAATGTGCACTCCCATCTTCAGTATGGTCTCCTATTTTGGGGATGTCAGAAAAAAAATCTAAGATGTATGAATAATGTAACTAGAAGAGTATCGTGCAAGCCTTTGTTTCGTAACCTTAGAATTATTTCTTTACCATCAAAGTACATCTTTCAACTTAAAATGTACATTAAAGATTATTATGAGAAGCACAAGAAAAACTCTGGTATTCATCTATTGATACTAACATTATTTAAATCGAGATCTGCCCTTTTCTCGAACCGACTCGAACGACAGTATCTCAGAATTCTCCACTTTACATGGGCATCAAGGGTTTTAAGAAATTTGGGACACTGATTCAAGACTGAATCAAATCAGTTTTTATTCCCTGAAAGATTTCTTTGATTTTTAAGAACGAAAGCTGATTGATATGTATGTCCTATTTCCGCAGTTTTTTCAATATGCAATGTTATTTTACTTCGTCGGAAGCAGGACTTTTACTTTTATTTGTCTTATTTTATTTTATCCCGCAACGACTTTATATAGTTTTTAGATGTTTTGACTAGCCACATAAGTTTCTACTATTTAGTCGCTTATAATTTCAAAATTTTGCAATTTAAATCAAACTAAAACATTAGCTCCTTTGGTTTAGTTTGACGTCATGGCTTGGTTTATGGTGCGAGAACCATAGATACGAGAACCCGAGGTCAGCGACTGCCGATGTAAAAAAAATGCCTCAACCAGAACTGGTCGTTGAATCGAACATGGTTGTGATAAGGTAGTGACATCACTTTGTTTATCTGTCAATTTTCATTCCCCTTTCTTCTCAAAAACTCCAAATCATAATCATAATCATAATCATATGGCTTTTTATTTTGGAGACAATGGTGATAAAGTTTTTGTGACTTGAGATACTATTTAATTGTGTTATTTAATTGCCAAAGGTAAGATAAACAGTTTTTATATTTTCTTGTTGCATTATCTACTATAATGTGGTAATTTATAATGGGATAAAATG
This sequence comes from Pissodes strobi, assembly GCA_016904865.1. Taxonomy (NCBI): domain Eukaryota; kingdom Metazoa; phylum Arthropoda; class Insecta; order Coleoptera; family Curculionidae; genus Pissodes; species Pissodes strobi. The sequence continues at coordinate 123,223 of MU183679.1, read as the reverse complement.
TTGCCCTGACTAAAAAAGGCAACAATTTATTCCCACCAGCTTCTTCATAATAATTGCTAAAATCATTCATATAATTAAACTGAACTTCTTAGCAAATAGCAGCGGTAACAGCTCATTATTATATTAGCTAAAAGAAAAATGCAGGCATAGACAGAAAAGTTTAATGGTGTATATTATATTACAAAACCACAGTGCAAGCTCAACAAAAAATAAACCACCCACCTATCAAGCAAAAACTTAGGTGAGCATAACAAAACTTCTGTGTTGTGTGTATATTTATAAAGTTTGAATTGTAGTTTTCCCCAGTACCTTCATAGTTGTGGTCATTCTTTGTTGGTAATTGAAATTTACCCCATACAAATGGCTGTATATTTGATTCTTACACAAATTAAATTCCTATCAAATGAACATTCCCCCACCAAAAATTAATTTTGTGTTGAGCCTCTATTGTTTTAATAAATGAGTATGATGTCCCCGAAGGTTCAATACAACCGAGTATTTGTGGACCCAGCTAATGCATTTGATTGTGTTATAAGTACCATATTTTGCTGGAAATGTTGCTTCATATATATTAGCAATTTATATACCAAGGGCGTTACTAAAATAATTATGCCCCGAGAGTGACAATTCAGCCTGGGCATAATCATCTAGAAATGCCAGTGGTAAATACAAGATTTTATCTTTCTCTTTGCACAAAATAAAAAGTTGAAACTAGATAGTTTTAGTTTTTATTTTACCTTGTAAACAATACATTTATGGTATCCATGACAGTTTGACGAATATAGAAGCTTTTTATTCCGATAGGTAGCATTACTGATCTTAAACCCATAAGCGTTTTATCATTCCCTTGAAGATTGCTGAAGCAGTATTACACGAGCAACTTTCAGACTTCTTAAATGAAAGTGGTGTATTGCCAGACACTCAGTCCCGATTTCGCAGGGGATTTGGAACAGTTACTGTTCTGTCACACATTGTTGACGACTGCTTGTTTGCAATGGACAATCGGAAAATAACTTCACTTGCCTGCCTTGATATGTCCAGGGCTTTTGATTTGGTCTCATTTGATTGTCTGCTGGCTAAGATTAAATACTACGATATTGGCGGCTCTATTGCATGGTTTAGTGATTATCTCATGGACGTAAGCAGAGGGTTGTTTTGGATTCCTCTGGCAGATATTTGGTGTCAGATTTTGGAGTAATAATCTCTGTTGTCCCTCAAGGATCGGTGTTGAGGCCTCTGCTATTCTTGATTGCAATTTGTCCCAAAAGCGTATAGCATATATTTTTATTCTGATGATGCTCAATTATTTCTAAATTTTCCTCCTTTTGCCAAAAGTAGTGCCTGTGAGGATATTAACAAGGAATTTATCTTCATTATTCTTATGGGCAAAATATAATAGTCTTGTATTTAACCCCAATAAAAGGCAAGAAATGTTGATAGGATCGAGTCGTTCTCTTGGAGAATTTGACGGATGGGACTTGAGGATTGATGGTTGTGCAATCGGATCGTCTGATTGTGAACTTGGGACTATTCATCGATTCCAAGCTTGAATTTAGAAGACATGTATCTGAGGTTTGTCATAGGACATATCTGAGCCTGAAACAACTTTATATATTTAAACATTCTTTGGACATAGGTGGACATAAAGAAGATGGTTGTTAACTCTTTGGTGTTCTCACATTTTCACTAGGCTGATGTGGTTTATGGTCCCTGGTTGACAAATGAAAGTCGAACAGATTGTAGAATCACTGTATTCGCTTCATTGCAAATGTCCCAAGTTACTCCGTTTATTCGCGAATTGAAACTTCTCAAATTGAACAAAATCCGGTTTATTCATTTTGTATGTTTTGTGTTTTCTGTTTTGAATTTGCATACTCTGAGGTATCTTTTTGAGAAAGTGGTGCGACGGAGTGATTTGCATGCAAAGCAACTTCGGCACATTAACTTAAATCTGGATATCTCTTTGCTTCCTGGTCCCAGTTCTAAGTTGAGCATTAAGAAAGCTGAAGCAAGAGGTTCTCGATGGTTTACAAAGTTTTAATTTTGTCCTAGTTTGATTTTATGTTTTGAACACTGTTTTTTTTTGTTTTTACCTTTTATCGCGTATTGTTAGATTGTAGCTTTACTTTAGGGCTAGGTTTTAATACAACTATTTTAAGAGTACCTAGTCCTTTTGTATCTTTTGTATATTGATTTGTGATCATATGTAATGCACAATAAATGTTTTTTTAATTTGAATATAAGAAAAAGGGTAAGTATGAGTCTATAATGCCCTCTCATAGCATAGCACCCCGGTCGTTATGATTATTTTATATATCTATCGTATCCTAGGGATTATGAGTATAATAATCATAATAATAATAATAATAATTTGTTATTTCAATAGGCAAGCCTAATATAAATTCGCTTACTTAACAACCATCTGTATAAACAAAAATTAAACTTTATCTTCAACCCCTATCCAGCATATTGTACCTAAATATAACAATACATCAACATAGCGGTATCTGAAGTACAAATTACGTTTAATGTGCTAATAAGCGTTTTTTTAAATCATTCAAGTTGAATTTTATGTTCACTTAATTAAAGCCACGTTTTTCTATTATTAACAAGTTGTTTTAATGTTTTTCACATAAGTTTACTATCATTATGATTAGAGTCTATTCAAGAGTCTATTTTTCTATAAAAGTAATTTTTTTCTTCTTGAACAATTGAACAAATTCATTTCTAATATGATTAGCATTTTTTTCTTCCTACACAAGTTCTTACAAAATTCCTCAAATTTGTCTAAAATTAACGAATAGCTTGCATTAGGAGAATAATACAAGGCATCAAGGGAAAAAGGAAAGTTATCAAGATTCAGCTCAACAATAATATCCCAATAGTTGCCCTGCAGATGGCGATATTTTATGTTCTTATATGCTAGTGTTCTGAAGATTTCATAAGAACACTACCTGTATGCCTACTTTTTGAGCCGCACTTTACTAGATTGCAATTGTCGAGGATTGATTGGCTGTTATACAAGTCTTATTCGATAGAATAACTTTTGGTGACTTACTAATAATATTATATATATGCTCATCTTTATTAGACAAAAACTAAATATTTGAATAAACTAATCCAAGTTAATTGAGGGCCTCTGGGAATAAGTAGGAATTTTCAGTTAGTTTATGGTCAATACCTTCAGAGAGCCATTGACATATTTGATGACTAAATCCATTCCTCATTACTCTTTCGTTGTGTCAATTCCGTTTTAACCTCCAGACATCCTTCCTGCTGTTTTTGAGTTGTATCAGTATTCAGGAATATGCCTTGAGACCTATTCAATTTATTTTTGTTTGCAATTATATTTGGAACATCCTGGATATTTTCAGTGCCCTACGCTACTTTTTATTTGGTTTGCCAACTCTTATGGACTTCATAATTTTTACAGTAGAATTACCAAGTGGGCGAATGATATCCATTACAGTATTAGGTTTTGTAGGAATTTCAGGTAAATTGATGATCTTTCTTCTATGGCTTCATCACTATTAAAAGATTGCTGAGGCCATGGCACGACTATTTCACATTTATCAAGGAGAGGACCATCCTTTATACAAGGTTGTCCATTTTTGTTCCATATTTCATATATATTTCAATATTTTGCATCAATATAGGGATCAAATACATCTGTTCTTGACGTGACATGCAGAGAAATTTCAATACTCTCGCGTTGAGTTCAATCACCCTAAATTTCAAATGCTGTTAAGTCTGTCTGCACAGGGTGGTTCAAATTCGAGTCTATGTATGGGGAACCCAAAAGCCGTAAGTGTAAGAGTGTGGGTCAAATTAGGGAAAATTGCGCATTTAGGTGCCTAACAATATGCCACTTAGAAACTTTTAAAATTCCGGAAAAAAACCGAAATATTAAAAAATCGTTTTATTTTTTTTTCTCAGCTTATTTAAAAACGAATTTCAAATTGAATTGCACCTTTGCATTGTCAGTTTTTCTGCTCTATCCAATGGTGACATCCAGCATAGAATCCGACCTTTTGTCTTCAAGGGGTCACCATCAATTTTCCTTTTTTTAAATATGAACTTTAATTTTGTTTATTTATTTTTTATTTTTTAGATGATATTGGCCTTATTAATATGAGTATGTTTTTATTTTTTTATTCTTTTTTTTTATTTTAATATAAATTTTTTTAATAATTTTTTTACTTTTGCGTAAAAAATAGATGAACCTGTTTATTTAATTTTACTATTTTTTATTTTTATTAAAAATAAAGGTTTTAATTTTCCACTTAACATAAAAGATAGTTTTATAGGATGTAAGAATTTCAAAAGTAACAAACTATTTAAAATTACGCCAAAACAAAACAAGTAATTTAAAAAAAAAAAAATTTCGTATTTGAAAAAGAAAGTTGATGATGCCCCCTTGAAGACGAAACGTCGGATTCCAGACTGGATACCACCATTGGATAGAGCGGAAAAAGTGGCAATGCAAAAGTGCAATCCAATTTAAAATCTGTATTTAGATAAGCTCAGGAAAAAAATAAAACGATTTTTCCATATTTCGGTTTTTTTCCGGATATCTCCGGAATTTTAAAACTTTCTAAACGACATATTGTTAGACACGTAAACGCGCAATTTTGTCTTAATTTGACCAACACTGTATCTCTTACAGTTTACGAGTTCCCCATATATAGACTCGAATTCGAGCCACCCTGTACATGTATAATGAATAGTGAATAATACCGAAGTGAAAAATAAATAAATATATAAATATTGGAACGTTTAAAAATCGACTATTTCTAAAATATATAGTATGGTTAATTATTGATATAGATCTACCTCATAAAAATGGATGTAGACAGTGGAGAAGGAGGAGTTAATGGATCGACGCTTGACATTGAACAATCTCTTCTACAGCAGTTTAGTTGTATGGGAACAACTGACAAAGATGAACTCGTACAGCAGCTACAAAAACTGCTAGGGAGTCCATCTCACTTGAATTATTCTACTGCGGCTTTCTTTTTGGACATGAATAATTGGTAGGTAAATGCTTCTATTAATACATTTATTAACTGAATGTTGGTATATGGTTCTGTGAGTGGGGATAGTTGTATTGAACGTTTCTGATGAAGAGCAAGGTGGCAAAAGAGTAACCACCTGCTCTTAAAAAATCAAAAAAAAAATGGTAAATGACAGCCAGGTGTTTGCAACATCATCTGGCTGTGATTTAGCATTTTTTAAGCTTTTATTAGGTGGCTGCATGTTTGCCCCCTTGCTCTTCGTAGGAAAAAATACAAATATGGCTGGAAAGACTTGATACAATGTTTTAAAATCAATGAATTTCTCTGAGTTATTGTGATTTTTATTTTGAGTCATTTTATGTTTTACAACTTTTATGATTTTCATCTACTCCTCTATTTGTTGGCATTACTTCTATATTTTATGCAAAGGTATTTTCTTATTTGCTATTTATTAGTTTTGATAATATTTTTTATTAATAATTGAAATGATCTATTCGACTCCATAAAATTGATTTTATATTTACCTTTTACACTATGATATTATTGACTTAATGGTTCAATTGCAATTGCGTAGTGGTTATAAATTGTAGATTGTGTATGCATATTATATTTTTTTCAATAAAGTATTTTATTATTGTTATTATTATTATTATTAAGTTTTTTTTATCAGGAATCTACAGGCTGCGATTTGCTCATATCTGGATGTAGAAGCTCCAAATATCCTACCTTCAATGGCTCTGGTGTCTGATCCTGATACTTCAGAAACAGAAAATATTGAGCCAAATACACGGTAAAATCATACTTATTAAATTAGCAAAAACTAACGTCCCTTTATCTCTTAGTAAAAATTACTTCTTGACTTTTTTCGTCCGACGAACGGTATGTAGTTGAATAAATAAAAGACGTCTATATATTTGCATGTCGCTATTAGTCTTGCTCTAACTCGACATTTGTAAAATTTGGCATGTCTTTGAACTTTCACGCAGATAACATTCATTGTTAACAAGGCTTTTACGCGGTTGCGGTTTGTCATGAGAAATACAAAACACATTGTTGCTATATAATAGCTGCTTAGTTAGAAGTATTCCTGAGAATTGCGACGCATTTGGTTTTCCTTCTATGTCTGTAAAATTGAACATATTCAAAGAAGGTTGACAAAATACCTCCTATTCAAACATCATTTTTCCTACAGCACGATTCTCTATAAGACTAGATTGTTGCTTTGTGGAATGAGGTCTCTTGAGCTCTGTTTTTTTTTGTACATAATTGACTATAATGACCTTATTTTTATGCCGAGTAAAAATATCTAGAGCAGTCTTAAAGATATTAAGGAAAAGCCGATTTTTTTTTATTTTCACACCCTGTATCTCAGAAATAATGCAATTGCGGACAGACATTAATTACATTTTTTCTCTTAAATTCGTCCAAAGATTAAGATCCTTAAGGATTAACACTGAATTTTGAAACACCCTGTATAAATAATCTGCAAAATTATGAAAAATCATATCTGCTAAAATAATATATATTTTTAGTAAAATAAGATAAATTTTTCAGAATGTTAATTAATGTTTGATTATTTTCTAATAATAAGTTAAATTCCAGGTTTCAAAAGGCTTGGCATATCAGCAATACAGGCATTGATGCATGGCCTGTAGGTTGTTATGTACAGTGTTCTGATGGTGATAATTTTGGCGGAGTTCGAGTGCAGTTACCTGCTTTACAGCCTGGTCAAGGCATCCATGTTGTTATACAGATGACCAGCCCACCTGTACCTGGAATATATCAAAGTAAATGGAGGGCGTGTACACCTGCGGGCTCTTACTTTGGAGGTAAGATAATTCTATCGGAGTGTTTTAATAAAATACAGAATTATATATTATAGCCGACATATATAAACATTGGACAAGCAGTGTGTGACTTTTTTTAAAAAACTAAATAAGAAATTGAAAAATATAGGATATAGGATTGCTTAAATTTCACCTGACAACTACAACATTGCCTGCATTATTTTTATCATCACCCCTTTGTGTTTTGCTTGTGATGTAATGAGTTTTAATGGTTGTAAAGGTTAAATAACTAGGGATAATCTTTAACGATTCCACAAATTTTTCCCAAAGGCAATGCTAATCTAGCAAACACATTTCTAATAAAGGAATAGTGCTTGCATTTTTTGTATTAATTACAATTAAATATTGCTGGAAGAAATTCTCTTGTCAATGTACAGGGTGGCTCGAATTCGAGTCTATGTATGGGGATCTTGAAAACCGTAAGAGATACAGTGTTGGTCAAATTAAGGCAAAATTGCGCATTTAGGTGCCTAATGATATGCCGTTTAGGCAGTTTTAAAATTCCGAATATTTCCGGAGATATCCGGAAAAGAACTAAATTTTGAAAAATCGTGTTATTTTTTTCCTGGTTTTATTTAAAAACAAATTTCAAATTGAATTGCATTTTTGCATTGCAACTTTTTCCGCTCTATCCAATGGTGATATCCAGTCTGGAATCCGACGTTTGGTCTTCAAGGGGTCATCGTCAACTTCCTTTTTTTAAATACGAACTTTTTTTTATCGTTTTCCAGATGATATTGGCGTTCTTAATGTGATTATGTGTTTAGTCGTTGATGTTGGTCTATGTTTTTTTTTTGTTGATTAAAAGTTGAAAATATTTTTTTTTGCACTGAACAACTTGTTAGTATAATAGTTCAGGACCACATTCTTGTAAAAGATAAACGAACCTGTTTACTTAATTTTACTACTTTTTCAACTCAACTCGACTCAAAATGCTTTATTGTACAAAGAATACATTCTTATTGACAAAGCTCGAATAGCTAAAAGATGAAGTTTATAAGATATTAGAAGATTAAAATTAAAACCAACACATTAAAACTAAACATATAGAAGACAATCGAACATATGCAAGTTAAAATCGATCTTCAAGGAACTCATTCACATCATAATAGGCTCTCGCAATGAGCATTTTTTTCACTTCTCGCTTAAATTTAGTTCTGTTAAATATTTGCCTTATATTTTGAGGACGATGGTTAAACAATTGGCGGCTACCATAGACTAGAGAGTTTCTCATTCTAGAAGTTAAAGGAATGGGGAGTTTAATATAAAAACTCTGGCGAGTATTATACGCAGTTATCCGGGTTCCGAATTCGCATCTAAACTTTACACAGTCTCCAATATATACAGCGAAGGCAAGGTTAAGATTTTTTCCTGCAAAAATAAGGGTTTGCAAGACTCTCTTGCTCTCACACCACAAACATAACGCAGGGCTCGCTTTTGCAAAACAAAGACACTATGAAATTGGTATCCAGCACATGCTCCCCAAAAACAAACTCCGTTCCCCAGATGAGACTTTATTAATGCAAAATACGAGTTTCTTACCGTGCTATAATCCGTCTCCTGAGCAATCACACGCAGTGCAAAACAATTTGATGACAATTTAGCCTTCGATCTGTTGATGTGCGAGTCAAATTTCAAACTATCGTCAATGTAGATTCTCAGAAATTTTGTACTTTGTAAGTTATTTACAACATTTTGTTCAATATATACATTGTCTAATTCACACTGAAAAGACATCACGCAAGTTTTTTCCACATTAAAAACATAACTTATTTGCACAGCACCATTCCTTAATCTTAACCAAATCATCATTTACAGACTGACTCAGGGCATTAGGATCCTGGTTGCTCCAGAGTATTGTTGCATCGTCCCCAAAAAGAGTAAATTTTCCTGCCACTTCCAAGTCTCCAATATCATTAAAATAAATCAAAAACAGAATCGGTCTCAGCACTGAGCCTTGTGGAACACCGCTGTTTACAATTTGTTGCTTTGACAAGCTATCATTAAAGATGACAGATTGAAGCCTTCCCCCTAAATAGGATCGCAACCAGTTCAAACTAGTTCTCCTAAACCCATAAGACGGCAGCCTCTGCAGCAAAATTTCGTGACTCACACAGTCGAAAGCTTTTGCAAGTCACAAAAAATTGCCGCAGCCGCGTCGCCCTCATTAAAGGTCAGGTAAAGTGTCTCCAAAAACGCAAATATGGCGTCATTAGTTCCCTTGTCAGCTTGGAAACCAAATTGCTCTGAGTTCAAAAGACCGTGCCTTTCCAGAAATGCGACTATTCTTTTCTTTGCGATTTTCTCAATAACTTTCGACAATACAGGCAGCAAGGCAATCGGTCTGTAGTTCGTGGGGCTGTTCTCATCACGCTCTTTGTAGAGTGGCACAACATTTGTCACTTTCAAACAGCTCGGAAATGTACCCGAGGCAAAATAATTATTTATACAATGTGCTAGGACCTCCAACGAGCTATCTGCCTCGCAAGTAACACATCCGAGATACCATCCCAGCCCGGTGCCGTATTGCTTTTTATGGTGGAAGACACATCTTTAAGCTCGTGAATTGTCGTGGGTGCAAAGAAAAATGAATTTGAACATGATGTCTTATTTGTTAAAAAGGTCATAAATTTTTTTTTGACAATTATTTAATTTGCTTGAGATATTTTCAGCTATACAGAAATTGTTTAGTTCGGCAGATGATAATCTAGATTCCACATGAATATTTCCAGCTTTTCCCCGTAGTACATTCACAATTCTCCATGCTTCCTTTTGTTTCTTAGGTACTAGAATTTTGTAATAAATCTGTTTTGCTGTTTTTAAAAGTACCCTGTATATTCTCCTACTAAAGTATGGATCATAAAAGTAGAATTTTCTGATGTAATGTATTTTTGGCCGAAGTTCTTAAACCTCTAGTGAACCAAGGCTTCTTAATTTTACTTTTAATGTTTTTTAATGGAAAAGAATCGTTAAAGATATTGACGAGCATTAAATGAAATTATTCCAACGGATCCCCAGCCAAATACACTGTCTGCCAATCAGTGTCAGCACACCTTTCCGAGAACCTACTATAATTTCGCCTTGTAAACAGCCTGCCCTTCCTTCTGACTGTTTGTTTACAACGTTTTTTAATAGAAAAAATGCATTTTACTGCTTCGTGGTCTGATAAACCTGCAGGTATAACATCACAATGACCCTTGTCAATGACTAAATTTGAACAAAGATAATCAATTAAGGTTGATGAATAAGCTGTATTACGTGTACGCTCAGTAACATGCAAAAACAAAGTATTTGTATTACAACAGTCCAAAAAATTTATATTTAAATCACCGAACAACACTATATGAGAATCAGAAGGAAGTCGCGTCAATAAAGTCTCCAACTTAGCTAAGAAGTTCTCTACATTTTCCGTCGGAGATCTATATATACAGAAAACATACAACTTAAGCCTAAAACAATATACCGCTGACATTTTAAATTCCCTCTCTTCCTCGCTGAATTGGGAAGCACTTTAAAACTATACAATTTAGAAAACTCATTATTTATTAAAATAGATGTTCCTCCATGCAGCATTGCTGTACGGCAAAACTTATCAACCACAGAATAGTGGGTCAAAACAAATACTACTTCATCTGGTTTAATCTAGTGTTCGCACAACATTACGAGACTGGGATAATTTATGCTGTCCAGAAAAAGAGTCAGTTCATCTGTCTTATTTCTTATTGACTGAATATTCAGTAATACTACAGTGGAGTCACTGCCTCCCTCTACTCTAAAAAAGTAACAGGCTCCGAATTAACTATAACACTATCATTACCAGCACTCGAAGCGGAATCAGAATGAGTTACATGATGATGCGTTTGTCTATCAATTTTAGAAGGTGAACAGTGCTCCGACACCCTCCCGGTATACGAAACCTTTACGCCACCGTTAACAGACAGAAAGTGAGCACTTATAAACTCACATAAAAGTTTTTTACTAGCAGAGCTTGGTTCGCCAAAACGCGATCTTTCTCTTACCTGCATAAAGCTATCCATTGTCAAAAACGCAGAAACGTTTTTATCGTTGTTGACAAACTCCTGAATGAATTTATTATTATTATAAATAAAAGTATTTAAAACTTTCCGATTATAAGCGAATGGCGAACCAATTACAATCACATTGCTTTTTGATGACAGAGACAGAAGACTATTCAAGTTTTTGGCTCCAATGGGTATACCTCGTAACACATTTTCACAACCTGAGAAGATAAAAATAAAATCATTCTTACAAAAGGACCCACTAAAAGTCAAAGCTTCCTCTATCAGCTCGTTCACCAACAGTTCATTCCTATGCTGACTGTTCATATCGAATTTCACGTTAGTGTAGAGTTTCAATAATACGCTGTAGCCTCTGACACTACAAGAATCTCCAATAATTAAAACTTGAGGTTTTCTTCTGTGTTTTTGGGTATTGATCATGTTAAGATCTGATCGTGATTTAGCTGATTTTGGAACAGGATAATTATGCTGATTAGAATTCATGGTAAATAGCGACTGCTGCATTCTTTTAAGTTCGGTCTCCAGCCGCTAGTTTTCAATTTCGATAGTCACGATCATATTCCCATTAGTTTGCGTTAACTCCTTAATATTATTATTCAGTTTTAACTCCAATTCGTTGTATGATTGCAATTTCTCCTGTAATTCTTGTTCCCAATTTTAATACTTTAACTTCGTCGGCGAGTTCTTTTATTTGCTTGTTTTTCTTTTCTAGCTGGGCAATAAATTTAGCTTCGGCCTCAAAAACTTCATCATCAAAAACCGAACTGCTACGACGTAAACTCTCGATATGTTTAGTTTTTTCCACAAGTTCTTTTGTTTTGTCTTGCAAGCTTTTTCTTAATTTTTTATCTTTTTCGTCCCTTCTATCTTCCTCGGCTTGTCATGCCGCTGAACAATAAATTTTGTACCCGCCAAGCTTTACAACATCGCCCATACGTTCCAGGCAGCTTGGATGAAGTACATTTGAGCACACAACACAACAGAAATTCAAGAACTCTTTGTTTTTGCAACACTTAAAGGAACGCATCATTTAAATAACGTTAACGTCAACAAAATAAGAAGTTCATTTATTTTTATTAAAAATAAAGGCTCCACCTGTCCACTTAATACAAAAACAAAATAAAATCTTTATAGATTATAAAAAATTCAAAAGTAACTTCAGCCACTCAAAATTACGCCAAAACAAAATAAATAATTCAAAAATTAAAATAAAATTAAAAAAAAAGAATAAAATATTAAAAACACAGATTCATATTAATAATGTCAATATCATTTGCAAAACGATGAAAAAAAAATGAAAGTTCGTGTTTAAAAAAGGAAAGTTGATGATGTTCCCTTGAAGACGAAACGTCGGATTCCAAACTGGATACCACCATTGAATAGAGCGGAAAAAGTGGCAATGCAAAAGTGCAATTCAATTTGAAATCAGTTTTTAAAAAAGCCCAGGAAAAAATAAAACCATTTTTCAAAATTTCGGTTTATTCCGGAAATAGTCGGAATTTTAAAACTTTCTTAATACGTAATTTTGCCGTAATTTGACCGACACTGTATCTCTTTTACGGTTTTCGAGATCCCCATACATAGTGAAACAGACGGTCGGTATGCGAATTAACAAAGAAAAGTTGTAAAATAATGAAATTCACCAACACAATTGGAATACGCTCAGTGTTATAATAAGCTTTAAAAAAACGCTCATTTCACGTAATCGTACCAAATGAGGGTTCGAGAGGCAGGTAGAAAGGAGACGCGCGCCGGGAATCGGGACTAACACCCGAGGCGAGGCCGATATGTACGTCTTTGTCTAATGCAGTGTTTAAATTTGTGGGATTAGAATGTTTGATATTTTCTTGTCGCACTTACAGAGTTAAATGAACTCATTTCCATATAAAAAAAACGCGCCGAAAAGCACGGAAAGGCAGAAGGATCCCTTCTCTCTAACCCTATACCTTCGCTTCGGCTGAGTGGTGCTCCAATTTACCTTCGCTTCGGCTGAGTGGTTTTCCCTATATACCTTCGCTTCGGCTGAGTGGTGTCTTTACAATCTTAACATTATTCCCGTAACCTATTTCCTAGCAATTATCCTCAATTCTTAAATAATTATTCGCTGTCTTAACAATGAAACGAAGAGCAAACAAATGTAGTGCCGCAGGCCCTATACTCTGTCCACCGAACGAATACTTGCAAATCCAACGATGTGCTATCGCCAGTGGCGTGTAGGTAGAAAATTAATTTAAGTACCCATAATCATTGGAATTGTTTTAAAATAATTATGACTTTTTCATTATGTTTTTTATGTAATAAAATATAGATGCTGTAATGATGTAATAAAATATAGATGATGTTTATCATGTAATAACCAAACCTTTATTTTATTATGGATAATAATAACACCTAATAATAATCATCTACCTGCATTTATATTATTAGTTATATGGATTTATGACTATTTACAACATTACTGCCCTACTTGACCCTCCGCCATTAACCACTAAGTACCTATATATAGATTCAAATTACAATTTTATTATTATCTAATCACTATCAGTATATTCTGATGATTCCGAATCGTTCCCTAAGTTAATAATTAGTGGTTCAACCACTTTTTCCATTAATTGGTCAGTTGTCCACATTTTTTCTTCCTCCTTTTTTACATGCCCAATTGCCTTATTCCAATTTTCAGGGGTTACATGTTGCACTGCGACGTAAAAAAGCGCATTTGCGTCTGAAATCCTGAAAGTTGTATTTTTTCTGGCCACTTCATTTTTAATTTGCGCCCAGATTAACTCGATTGGGTTAAACTCGCAATGGTAAGGTGGCAGGCGTAAAATAATGCGATTGCTGGGTTTAGCCAATTCATCAATGACATATTTGTCAGCACTTTTATTTTCCTTGACAAGATTTAAAAGTTCTGCTTTGACCATATCATTCTCAAAGGGAATATTATGCCTTCTTAGCCATTCCTGTATTTCCCCTTTTATGGTTCCACTGTTTGGTGCTTTATCAATACGCCTACTGTGATATGAAGCATTATCCATGACAATGACAGCGTTCTCTTCTAGATGGCTTAAAGTATTTTTAAACCATTGTTCAAATAAATCGGCATTCATGTCGGCGTGGTAGTCTCCTGTCTGTTTTGATTCAAAAACTAATAATCCGCCTTCCACGAAGCCTTCATCAGAGCCAATATGTAGGATAATTAATCGTTTTCCTTTGCCTGAAGGGTTTTTTAATCCTGTGGAAAGACCTTCCAAAAAGGCTTGCCTAGGATGCTCAATTGATGTATCCGCCCATACTTTGCCAACAGTATGTCCTGCATTGAGCCAAGTCTCGTCTAGGTAATAGATTTTTCTGCCTTCTTGTCTATACTGTCGGATTTCGCGTAAGTATCTACGCCTCCAATTTATAATTTCGTCCTTTTCCTTCAAGATACTATTTCTCTGCCTCTTTAAAAATCGAAAATTAAGCTCCTTTATTAATTTAGCCAACGTAGATCTCTTGAAGTCTGGCAAGTCGTCGTCGTCATTTATTGATGACAAAATTTTATCCAATGTCGGAGGTGCATTTCGGAAGAAAAATTCGTGGATTTTTTCGACGTATTAATGCCCTAGTTCCTTGTGAACGTTGTCCAAAACTCGTCTGGCTCTGTGGATACCTTTAGGAGAAGAAAGACCATTGTCTGTTTTGTATTCTGCCAGAATTTTATACACACTGCTAATTGATGCACCTGATGCTCTTGAAACAAAGCCCACGCGTTCTGTCTGAGTTTCATTTGGATGGCTCTTCTGACAAGTTTTATAAATATTTATAATAGTTTCTTTTTCAGAAACCGACAAAGACCGTTTAGTCCGTTTTTTGGGTGGATATTGTCCAGACCTAGGTAATTGGCCCTCGTCTAACAACACATTCATAGTGAAATATACTTGCAGATTTTATGAATCAGCCACCAAAAAAAAAACAACTGATTAACAACACTTCAATAACCAAACAAAATTAAACCGCACGCCACAGAACTTCCAACATAAATAAAATGGCAGACCATTGCCTTCGTCTGCTATTATAGTGTAAGTCGGGCCTCTTATCTTTCATAAACGGACCAATAGGAGCGAAGCGCCTAGCGGTCAGGTAATTTATTACTCCGTACGTTCGATGGATAGGGTATAGTTCCAGGGGAGAAGAACCTGCTTCTTCGTCCATAGGTAAATAATGGTTTTATATTTTCCATATTTTAAATGGATAAACTACAAGACTTTATTTTAAAAACGTTTTTTTATACTCAAAAGTAAAGGGAAAGGATACAGCAAACACAGTACAGTAGATTGGAGTGCGGTAAAATGCGTTCTTTTGTTTGGCTTATTCCTGCAATAGGTGGTGTACAAATTAGATCTATTAATCAAACTAAACTTCTTTATTATAAATCAATAAGATGGGCTATTGTCAGTAAGAACTTTAAATAGGGATTCCCCAAAATGGTACAAGTAAACAAATATAAAAAGGGACCTACTGCGTCGACTGATGCCTTCGTCCCGCCCCCCAAAAGAAACCTTCAGGTCACCCCCCAAAAGAACCTGATGACGTAATTCCGTGGGGGATCCCATACGTCCTGGTCAAGATCTTACCGATTATGCTCCCTACTTGTTACTAACTTAGGTTTCAATTCCTTAAGGTATGTAGGTATATCAGGTGGTATGTACGAGTACTTCCAGAGTAAATGTTGCGAAATTAGCGAGCATTGAGCACAGTGTAAGGGCATGCCTTTTGGATTTTGATACCTAACTCCCTTGCAAAATTGTCACCACTTGTTTTAGGTTTGAGGGTCAAATGAAATGATGTAATGCAAAATAAAATGTAATTAACTAATTATACATTGTTTTATATGATAATGGTTGATTTAAACTTTGAAAGGCTCAAATATCGGCATTTTCCTTTCTATTAAAGAAAATATAGTTATTTTCCTAACAAGTGCGGAAAGTGGTACTTTCCCGCACGCGACTGCAGTTGGCCAAACGACGCGTAGCGGAGTTCCGCCAGTAGTCGAGTGTGGGAAAAACACTTTCCGCAAGAGTTAGGAACAAAATTTTTTCTACGAGCGTTTAAAAAACTACCAAATATATTAAGTAAGTTTATTAAAAAGTTAACTTTTTAACAATTTTATTATCAAATACAAAACGAATAATTAAGTATATCTATTGCTTATTACATATTTAGAATCTTTATATTGAATGTACAAAAGCTGGTGGCATTGTGAAAATTAATGGCTGATGATAACAGATTTCTTGCGGTGGTGGAAGCCGCTGGTAATTCTACCCCTTCATTCTCTATAGTAACGGTCATCGGTAAACGTGACCACAAAGTATTCGGTTTGCAGGTTTTGGATAGACTAATAAAATAAGCTAAAAACACTTCTTCTTTTAAGCTATTTACATTTTTTTCTTGACACGAACTCGTAAAAATTTTGTATTCTTTTTTGTACCTGTTTGCTGATTTTTCCGGTAGCAGATCAAGATTCTTGACGGTGTCGAGAATAGATGGGGGTAGTCTTCATCAGATGATGCCATTTTAATCACTGAGGTGTAAAAAAAATCGTGAGTAAAGACGCGTTGAAATATTGAAGTCTATGACGTGCTTTTTGACAATGATTGCTTTATTTGAGGTGGATGCTATGTGTTTAGAATGATAACACCTTTATTAATATGAACCTATCAATGTCGCATAACAGGTATTTAAAAGCATGACTAATAATAATATAAGTGCAGTACGGAAAAGTAATGCGGGAAAGTAAGTTTTCCGCACTAGTGCGGAAAAGTAAAACTTTCTAAACTAAAGCGCGTCCGAAAAAATGCACTTTTCCGCACGCTCGTAGAAAAAATATATTAAAGGGTATATCATTGTTTTATTACCAGTATTAACTGGTACCGAGGAAGACAAGGCTTCTACTTTTGAAACCTACTACTACACAACGTCAATTATACAGGGTCTGAACCGAGAGTAATAATATTTATTATTATTATTGTTACGGTCACGTCCAACAAAGTTGTTGGCTTTTGGGTGCAAAAAGGTGTACCCGAGTCAGTGGCGTTAGACTCGAATTCGAGCCACCCTGTACTGTAGAACATCTTGAATAGCAAGTTGTGAATGTCAAAACTTGACCCCTGAATAGCCTGATTAAATTTAAAGTTTAACAATTTGGAGGTCAAAGTAAGAAAGTTCCAGCTATGATATTTTGAATGAAAAAAAAATTGAGCGAGTCTGCTTGTACTCGAGACACTGATGTGTAAACATATCCTATTATCGAGATCATCGACATAAAAATCTAATGCCACCTTAGGCCGCGTGACACCTGAATATAGACAACCACTTATTTGGAATTGGTTGCCTGGCGTTAGAAAGAACACGTTTTACACTAACGGTTACAGACAACCTGCAAAACACATTCCCCTCACAGATACCGCCTGACGTGCGTTACATTTGTAACGTTTACATTAGAATGTCTAATATTACACTTCACGCATAGCCCTTCGCTCGCTACAGGGGCGCAACGAACAAAAACTATCCCAAGGCATGCCCAAAATAAAACAAAAAACTACAAATATAACCTCAAGGAATTAAAAAATAGGATTAAAACTAACCGTAAAAATCAAGGCGAGCGAAGACGCGGGTAAAAGCTAAAAGTGGTCTATGTTCTTTACTATACTCTTGAAAATATCTGTACAAAATTTTATGATGATCGGAACAGTTTATGCGTGAAAGCGTAAGAAACAAACACACATTCGCATTTATAATATTAGTTAGGATTCTTTAATAATACTTACTGGCAGCTTCAGAGTGGATTAATTCACTGCACAAATTCGACACGAAAATCTACAAAGCTTATTCTTTTACCAGCTACTCATCATGGGCCGACATCCTTTGATTGGGGAAAGTCAATAACCAAATTTTGCAAATTTTAGAAGAGGGCTATGACTCAATATTGTTTTTAAACGTCTGGGCATCTGAATAATACTTTTGACAGTTCGTTTAATTTAAAATAATAATATGCTTTTTTATCGTCTAAAATCCGTTTAAAAACGATTTTAAATGGCAAAATTGTATACCGAAAATTCGGACTTTTTTAGGACGATAGGCGTGGCTTCGGACGAATTTGTCGTGGATTTTGAAGCGAAAATTAATTTTAAATTCAACCGTTCATTAAAAAACCCAAACTGCAAATTATAGAAGAGGGCCATGACTGAATATTGTTTTAAAAGCCTGGGCATCTGAATAATACTTTTGACGGTTCGTTTAATTTAAAATATGTTTTTTTATCGTCTAAAATCCGTTTAAAACCGATTCTAAATGGCAAAATTGCATAAAAATCCTGCACGGCCGTCCTGGATTAGCTTGCTCCTCAATGCGACGGCCTATAATGTCACAATCGGTTTACACATTTCCGTCCCATTTGCCGAGATTTACCCTCATACCGCCGCGTAAGATGTTTACACATCAATAAATATAAATGGCCTTCTGTTATATATTTGTGATAATTTTAAATTTTAATTGTGCTTACAGATCCAATGTGGGCGATCCTAACTGTAGTCGAACAAGGCACCATTGAACTGACTGAACAATTATCACATTTCAACGAATTAGGAGCGATTCCTCCTTTAGTGCCACAGGTTCCCAACCCCTTTATACCACACACGCTGCATAGGGAAAATAAGGTAACTACTGAAATAAAATACGAGAAGAACTAAGGAAATTCTCTACCCAAATGATGATCGTATGTAAACTAAAATATATATGTTTTTTATTCATTCTTTAAATAATATTGTACGAAGAGCACTCAAATGTAATGTCACATATAAAACAATTGTTTTATTATATTCATTTAAAATAAAAAGCAAATTTGACGAGATATATTTCTGTTACGTAACGGCATTAAAACAGTCACTATCTACTTCTTGCTCTTATTCATTTTAAGCTTAGGAGGGTATCTCGTTTGTTCATAAATTAAATAATAAGAACGATTCTTGAAAGTGACGATGAATCAGGCCTTTCCTTACTTTGTTCAAAATATTTATTTCTTATGAAAAATGATTTGAACAATGGGGAACTTGCATAAAAATTAAACTTGAAAAATATTACTCACAAACATAATTTAATACTATTAAAAGAACCACAGTTCACAAAAAAAAACTATTTTTTTATTTTCGTATAATAAATATAAGCAATTAAAAACTGCATAATTCAAATTTTTCTTGTAACGGTTGTGACGTCAAGTAGCTCGTTTGTCGTCGCGCCTGACGGACGGCAGAGCAGGAAACGTCTTAGCTTCCATTATTATTATTATTAATATTAAAGCACAGATTAAAGTACAAATCATCACGAATTATAACAAACATCCTGGTAATTCAACGACAAGCAGTAATAAACGTATATATTTTAATACTTGTGGCTGCCGATGCCACACTGCCTTCACTGACATTTTAAGATAATATGTCAATGACTGCTTTCCGATCGAACGAGCGGTGTGACGTCACGTGTCGTTTAAAATGAGTAGCTTGCGGTCACAACTTTAATTTTTTATTGCAAATTAAATATTGCGATTTAAGGGCTGATATTTGGTGTGTGCTGTCTCTATAGGTAGGCAAATATATTAAAGAAATAAAAAAAAAATGTTCAAGTTCCCTATTATGTCAAGACTCGGGAATAAATTGTAAAAAATAATGTGTTTAACACAAGGTTTTTGTGGTAAATATAGAAACGGTTCTGTTACAAAATCAAGTGACGTAAAAACTAAATTTATACCACAACAATACAAATAATTTGTAGCTAAACTGTGCGTTAATTTTATTATGGACCTTACTTAAGTTAGTTAAAAGCTCTTTGGTTATGTAGATAGTTTCGTTTAACGGAAATTAGAGATGCTTTATGGTCAATTGAGAACTACTGTTATTTTATTGAAAGGTCACTGCCAAAAGGTTTGTTTTTAATAATATGCCACGGCGGTCTGCCGTATTTGCTTATTATTACATCTATAAACCGTACAATAAAACTACAAACCATTGCATGGCATTCATGAAGATTTTAAACATATAAATGGGACACCCAGTTCTGCAACTATTGTGACTTATTTTATTTGTTGGCAGGATTCTGCTCCACCTGATGGGATGTGCTAGTACTACAGAAATATGGTGTAAATTGATTATATTTAAGGGATTGAATGCTCGCGAAATACGTGTGTATTGATATTGGTTAGGTTTGGCATAAATCCTTAAGTGCATAGAACATTTAGAAAACAGATATTTTCGAGATTAAAATAAAAAACGGTGATCGCAATTATATTTCCTGTTTTTGTGAATATCTGTTTATTTAACGATAAGTTTGAGATGTAGTTAAATTGTACATAAAATTATAAACATTACGAAATATATTTAGTGATTGATTACATGTTTTAGTATATATAGGCTTACGCTTAGGATCGAAATTATAAGGTTTATGGGTTCGAATAATATTTATTTTATATGACTCCTTTTCTAATAAAAATAATTTTAAATAGATATTTGTCTCAAGACGTTATTACACATTTTATGTAACATATATTCACTTATATAATTTAAGAAACGGGCACAGTTTACAGCTGACTTTTCATATTATGTATACGACATCTGTTCAAAATTGAATCTACAGTTTTATTTGAGATAACTGTATTTGTTAAGTAAAATATATTAATATATATACATGTATTGTTTTATTTTTCATTCTATGATGACAGGAAGTGATGTTTTGATAAGAGTAAAAAGAGATATATACACATACGAGTATATATTATTGAACTTTTAATTGCCATTACTATTAAAAAAGATATTAGGCTAATTTAAATTTACTTAATTGATTAAATTCGAAAAAAGAGAAGTGTCCTTCAAAAAATGTAAAGTCGGAATTATTCCCAGTTGTAGTTACGTCATCCTGGTGAGAAAAATCGTATGGCGTAGATATTTTTGCCAATCAATAATAGTGTTACGTTTTTCCCGTGGGTTCTGAACGAAATTACAACTTTTACTATTTTAAACTAATACTCTCTTTATTCTTTACCGCTGTATACAATTAAGCACAGTAAACTACTCTTATGACTTTACAACTAATAGCTCTTTACAATTCAACACTCAATAATTAACTAACTGCAACTCGCCGCTATCTCCTATTTATATACAATCTAACATCTACCACGAATACTCCGGAAGAAGCGAGACCACCCTATATTATTCTCGAACAGGGCATCGAAATAATTCCACAGTTCCTGAATCTTCGCGGCCGGCGAAGACTCATACGTAGACGCGACAAGGCCAGTTCTATAGGGTAGCTCAAAAACATTCGGATGGTTGCTAGCCGTGACATTGCCTCTCTCTTAAACCTGATCGTCTCGATCAGCTACTTCATGTCCGTGATATGCTTTGAGCCTGTCGAGGTGGACAACTTTCAGTTTGCTTCTGAGGCTACGTTGAATTCTATACACTACGTCATTAATTCCTTTGATAACCCTATAGGGTCCTTCCCATACTGGCGTTAGCTTGGGAGATCTTCCTTTGCGGATTATATAACCAGACTTTATCGTTCATCTGAAATCCCATAGAGTTAGCTTGGAGATCATATCGAGCCTTCATTCGGTCACTGGCGAGACGTGCAAACGGTAGTCCCACATCATTCTGTTTCATCTTCCTACTAGATCCTGACTGGGGTCCTTGACTTGAGGCACAGGTTGAACACTGCCGGCACCATGATTTCACATCCTGGCAGTAATTGACTCAGTAAAATCTGTCGCGGATCTTGTCAATCGTTCTGTTAACTCCGAGATGAGCACCAAACTTTCCATTATGTACTTCTTCCAGGACTTTCGATACGCTCTTCCTTGGTACCACTAACTGCGTCTTCACTACTTTTCCATCGGCGCTTTCCCAGGCTTATTTAAGGCAACTACCAGGGAGTCCCACTGAGCCCACAAAGATTTAAAAGTAGATCCCTTAGTTGAAATATCTCTCCAGCTTGATCTTGTTTGACGTTCCTCTTTAGCTTTTAGCAGTAGTGCCATTTCACTATCATCAAGCTGATCTTTCTTTAGTTGCTATGTGGTCCACTGCTGATCAAATTTAAACTTGGTTTGCCTAATGGGAGTGATTCTTTCTCGTTGGTCTATTCTTTGGCAATGTTTATAATTATCCTCACATGACCTTCTGGATAAAGCATCTGCATTATTATGCAATGCTGCATAATCAGTCCTTATCAGAAATTCTTGTCCATACAGATATTGATGGAAATGCTCAACAGACCGTACTTATGCCATGTTCCTTCCCTGTGCTTAGCCTTGAAGTTATATTGTTTTAACCCTTCCTGACTTGACTTTCAACTGCTAGCGTCTCTGGATGGAGATGTAGACCGTAGTTGTACTCGACAGTCTCTCTTGAAATGCCGAGTATATAGCACTGATTTGAAACATTTCGGTTACGTGGCCTATCTTCTAGTGGCTCCCGGAATCTTTGTACTTGACAGTCTCTTTTGAAATGCCCAGTCCTGCCACATATAGCACTGATTTGAAACATTTCGGTTACGTGGCCTAGTGGCTCCCGGAATCTTTGTACTCGACAGTCCCTTTTGAAATGTCCAATCCTGTCACATCTATAGCATTTCGGTTACATTGTCTAACTTCTAGTGGCTCCCGGAATATCTGTACTCGACAGTCCCTTTTGAAATGTCCAGTCTTACCACATATATAGCACTGATTTATAACATTACGGTTATATGGCCTGACTTCTAGTGGCTCCCGGAATCTCCCCGTGAGTGGGCGTGGCCTGAAGAACTTCGGTTAATTTCTTCAAAATACCGTCCATCTCAGTTATTTCGCAACTGTTCGCCAGCTTTTCTTCCTGGATGGATACGTCCCTGATTGCTGGCTTAGAGATGTTACATGCCGCCTCGATTTCTAGGGCTCTACCCAAAGCTTCACTGCTGTTATCAAATTTGGCTAGACGTAGCATCTTCTGAGTTTCTGGATCTCTGATACCATCCACGAAATATTGGGCAGCAAGTTCCTCTTGAAATTCTTCTGTTGCTCTCGGGTAGGCCAATTGAATGAGACGTTTAACTCTTGCAGGTTTTCACCAGGCTTCTGATGTCGGAACTTTACTTGTGCCTGATACAGTTGCCTTCTGTGTTGGTCTCCAAATCGTCTCTCCACGACAGCTACAAATATGTCATATTTCCCTTGTTGGCTGATGGGAATGGTCTGCAGTAGTCCCAGGGCAGATCTACGAAGCGCTACCACTAGTGATGTAGCCATTTCTTCATTATTCCAACCGTTGGCAACAGCAGCGGCTTCAAATTGTCTTTTGTACATTGTCCAGGATATTTGACCGTCATAGGTTGGAGGTTTGATATGTTTCCTGTGGCGAATACCCTCTCGGTGGATCCTTGATTTTTTAGTCTGGTAACTTCTGCTTGTAGATTCTTCATATCTTTCTGTACGTCTCCTACTTCTTTTTGTATATTGTTTAATTCTTTTTCAAATTTCTCATTTTGCCCGACCAATATTTTCTATAATTTTCCATGCTCGCCTACAATTACATCCATCATCCATTTCTGAAGCTGTTCCTGTTCTGCTTGCCTTCCCGTTCCGCTTGCCTTTTATCTTCTTGATCTTGAAAAATTTTCTGAAGCCGGTCTTGTTCTATTTGCCTTTTATCTTCTTGTTATTGTAAAATTTTCTGAAGCCGGTCCTGTTCTATTTGCTGCTTACATTCCTCCTCTTCCCGATCCACTTGCCTTCTACGTTCATCCTCTTCCCGATCCGCTTGCTTTTTATCTTCTTGGTCTTGTAAAATTTTCTGAAGCCGGTCCTGTTCTGTTTGCCTCTCAGCATTTAGATTTTCCTTGAAATCGGCCAGCATTTTATTTATTTGCTCCATTTCTGCCGTTTGTTGCCTCGTATTGACCATAGAATGCTATAAAATGTTCACAGAATCCACCAATCAAAACGTTCTCGTTGACGTACTTGTATCCTCTTTTCTTTTCGAAGAATACTTCGAAATCCGGTCCCTTCACAATCCAACTTCTGACACCAAATGTTACGTTTTTCCCGTGGGTTCTGAACGAAATTACAACTTTTACTATTTTAAACTAATACTCTCTTTATTCTCTACCACTGTATAGAATTAAACACACTAAACTACTCATGACTTTACACCTAATAGCTGTTTACAATTCAACACTCAATGATTAACTAACTGCAACTCGCCGCTATCTGCTATTTATATACAATCTAACATCTACCACGAATACTCCGGAAGAAGCGAGGCCACTCTATTAGTAATCTCGACCAGGGCATCGAGATAATTCCACGGTCCCTGAATCTTCGCGGCCGGCGATGACTCATACGTAGACGAGGCAAAGCCAGTTCTATAGGGTAGCACAAAAACATTCGGATGGTTGCTAGCCGTGACAATAGGTTAGAAACATTACTATCGCGTTCAGAAATTAATAATTTGTTATGTTTTTTATATGTTCCGAAATTAACAAATGATAATTTAACAGTATATTATATTTTTTTTACATACCCGGCGCACACTGGTCTATACACTTTCAATCAAAAAATAAAAATAATCTTGTAGTATATATTTATTTATTAACAAACTTAATAATAATTATTATGATTAATCATGAATAATGAACAAACGCAGATGATAATTTGAAACATATTGGCTTTTTTCAACACGAAAAGGAACAAGTTCGAAACGGAATCGCACTTCAAATTGAGAATGTAATACAACGAGCAGTAGATGTAACAAAACTGAGCTTACAAAAATTGTGAATAATAGGAAGAATGGTATAAAATTATTTTAACTTACAGGGAAAAATTATAATACTGACAATTTAATTTACTTGTTCAGAGAAAAAAATACTGCCTGGATGAATATGTTAACACATCAAAATGAAAATACCAATCCAAAAAGTGACATACAAACTGAAAAAAAAGTCACACCATATTGCATTGCCAGGTTAATGTAATTGTAACGATATGATTGAATACTTAAATAGTGATCATAAAATAAAATTTGCAAGAACAAAAAAGCTTAATCAGTCTCGTCAGTATTAATAGAGTCAGAAATATTGTCTTCGTCGTCGTCGTCTTCGTTAGTCGTAATTACAAAAGGCGGAATGTCAGAGACATCACACACTTGGCTCCTAAGTCTCTTGAATTATCTTTTCTATATGAATAACATATTTTTGCCAATGATCTATAGAACTTTCGTTTATTCCCCTTTTCCATGTAGCCAGAACTTCTGAAGCTGGCCCCTTAAGATTAAGATAGTGACGGATACTTCATATTACCAGCGAATATTAACTACGATAAGAAGATTCACTCTCCGCGGCGGCACGTCAACGGTATGTCTCCTTCCCCGCGCGAAAACTAGCATGATACTGGCATGTGACCTTTGGCCCCGGCGCACACTGGTCGAATTTCTAGGAAAGCTGGCCATAATAAGGTTTACCAGAAATAAGACATAAAAGTTATTAAGTATTACACGTTTAATATATCGTGTTTTAAACAAATAATTGTTGAATTCAGGAGTCTCACGAGCAAAATGAATGTTAAGCGGACGACAGAAACGCGTTGACGAGGGCCTGCAATTTTGCCATACATGTATTTCAGAGTTATCGCTATTTTTTAAAAATTAATCTAATAGGGACGAAACTAGTAAAAAATATAGAAGCATCAGTGCAGCTGTTGTTCAAAAACACTTGCTTATATTCTGACTATCCCAAGGTAATATCAAAGCCATATTTACAAATTAAAACTAAATTATAAATTTTTATCTGCTGATTCAGCCAAAGTATTTATTACCTCTTTTTATAATAACATCAGTCTTGCATCAGCAATAATGATTCTACCGAAATGTCAGCTTCAGTTTCACTTACTACAATATTATGGGATTAGGGATGGGCGACAATAATCGATTATTCGATTCACTTTTAAGAAATTACCGATTAATCGACTTATCGATTAATATTTAAGAAAATATCGATAATCGATTATTTCGATTAATCGATTATTCAGTTATTTGCTAAAATATTAAGCGTTTAATCGATTTTTCAATATCTTGCTCACTCGTACCGATGACTTTACAACAGATATAGCTTTTAAAATTCAAATTTAATAATGCGTTGCGTTAAGGGTAATTTAAATGACATTTGAAAATACTTTCAGTACAACATATGAAGCAAAAAAAAACAGAGAAACGTAAATGCTCAAAGAAGGCAGCAGCAGGAAAAACTGCGCACGTTACAAATTTAGCCAATAAGGGATCCTCATTTCGACGCGCCATTTTCTGATAATCTGGCTTCAGTTGCACAAATAGGTATAACACCAACACATAACCTCAACGGAGTGTTAGCATGTTAGCAGTATAGTACATCAGTCTTTATCTTTTTATTATGTATTTGGGAAAAACTATATGATAAGAAGGATCACTCTCCGCGGCGGCATGTCAACGGTGTGTCTCCTTCCCGCGCGAACACTAGCAGAATATCGGCAGGCCATGATACAAATAAAACAATCATGTTGGCAGGCGACCTTTGACGCGGCGGCCATAGACCAGCTCATCCTTTTGTCAGATTAATTTTCACGCCTAAATTGTATAGTCGAGTCAATATTCGATATAAGATAATATCGCTATTTTTTAGTTGCGTTGTATTACAAAATAGGAATGAAATATACAGTAAAAATATTGTGCGAAACCTTTAACCAATTTTAAAATCACCCAAAACGCCAAAATTTAATTAAATATTAAAAGATGGAGCAAATTCAAGCAACATTTTCTTCTTGATGTCTTGTCAGAATATTAGTATTCGGAAATATGGTGAAATCATTAACACAAAATCAAAATCTTTTAAATATTATTACATACCTTGAGTATTGTTATCAATAATAACTAATTAAAAACGTTAACAGATTTTTGAAACAGCCAGTTGAATACAAACTTTATCAAAATATTTATTTGGTGATAATAATAAAAAAAACCATAACGTAAGTTTGACAGGGCGCTGCAAACAATTCGGAAGATATCAATTGTGTTTTTCCAAAGCCAAATAGAGTATTAGAGTGCTATAAATAATTTCGTCATAAATTTGATTAAATATACCGCAAACGAAAATATCGTTTATGGCCAGCTTTTATTTAAATTCAACCTGTGTGCGGCGAAGTTCGCCGATCGTTACCAGGCAACGAAGAAAATAAACGACGATTCCTTTGTAGCGCTCTCTTGCCATTGAGTGGATCTTCTTGTCGTAGTTAATATTCGCTGATATTACCAAGTATATAAAAAATTAATAATCATCGGACACTAATTTTTTCAAAAGTTTGTTGTCACCGCCTAAACAAAGATAAACAAAAATAACGTCATTACAAATACTTATATTCTGACTTTATGTACGGTTCCACAACGATCCATTTAGGACCATTTTTCTTAAAACATATATAAATTCATTATCTACTCACCTGCAGAAAATCGACACTCAACCGTTAAGGGTCAGTCCTGTCAAGCAATATCCGTGATGTGACCATACCACAAGAATAATAAATAACCAGAATCCAAACTCTCAACTGTCACCGTGTATATTGACTAAGGAGGTCTAGAGGGAAGGAGATCAAACGCAATGTTATTATTTTGGTCATGGTTTGTCGACGGTAAATGAGCTTAAGATCTCACCGCCAGAGGGCGTCCGTGTCTTATGCGATAGGAAAAATACATGGTTTCTTATGGACATAGTGGACATTTTTCACTTTTTCTTTATTGGAAACGTATTATTTGATGTTATTTAACCCCTAACCACAGCTTTAGTGTAAAAGCTGTACCTTAAACATCGTAGTGCGGTCTCGGTGACGGCAAATTAAAAGAAAAACATTTTATTTGTGTATGTGTCAAGCCTTCCTGTTTGGAATGGGCAGCCAAGATCTGTTAAAAATTGTAAGCATCATAAATCGTTAGCGATTTTGCTCAATTCGCTCGTTGCCATTTCAATTTTAGAGGCTGTAACTTAAAGTACCGGTAGTTAATTTTTTTCATCAAATGTTTTTCCATACTTTTTAGAATCTGTTAATAATTTTATTTAATATAAAGCTAAACTCTTTATATTCTATAGACAATTTTTTGGCGTTTGTGGAAAAAATTAATAAAATATGTTATTCACATTATTTTTCATCATTTATTTTTTGAACAAGAAATTAGGGTAAAATGTTTATATGCAGTTTTATTTTAGGTTACCCTCTAACCTATAAGACTATTTGCATTTGCAATGAGCAAAACATTTTATTCTTAATAATTAATATCTGAGAACAATTAGAAATCATTATTGTATTATTCACAAGCATACAGAGAGAGGATATTGATGAATAGGATACAAAATTTATCATAATTTTCTTGATATGAAATAAAAACAATTAGCTGTATTCTCAAAATGACGTCTTTTATTTCATGATGCAAAGTACAAAACAACTTCTGCTTAGATTAACTTTGTCCAAACTCATAGTCGATCACATAAACGTAATAAAACACAATTAACACCAAGTTTTTTAACAAAAAACGCGAAATAATCACATATTCTCCAGAAGACACCGTGTTAAAAACCTATCGCATGGGATCGCAGCGCCAACTATGACAAACTTGTGAACTATTACAAAAGTATGACCAGAAATCCGAATTTCGGCCATTGTCGATTGCTCTCCTTACTTCTAGCCCTCCTTAATATTGACTAAAAGCGCTGGGTGACCTTCAGTCCACGTCACAGCCAGAATTCCATGAGCGTGCTTACTGCATTTTGACTGATCTAATATTATCGATCTTATTAAGAAAATAGTACGAAAGGCGGGATAGCTGAACCATTGTTTATACAGTGCTGAACTACAGTTGAGAATAAACTAACCGAAAGTTGATTGGACGACTAACCCAAACTAACCAAGTCCATTAAAATTGATTATAACGTATCGGAACCGGCTCAAATAAGTAAAATAAGTTGATACTAAGTGAAACTAACCAAAAGTTCATTAGACGACTAACCCAAACTAACCAAATCAATTAAAATTCATTATAACATATCGGAACCGGCTCAAATAAGTAAAATAAGTTAAGACTAAGTAAAACTAACCGAAAGTTGATTGGACGACTAACCCAAACTAATCAAATCTATTAAAATTGATTATAACGTATCGCAACCGGCTCAAATAAGTAAACTAAGTTGAGACTAAGTTAAACTAACCGAAAGTTGCTTCGACGACTAACCAAAAGTAACCAAATCTATTAAAAATTCTCATAATGTGTCGGAACCGATTCAGATGACTATTAAGTTGAGACTAAGTGAAACTAACCGAAAGTTGATTAGACGACTAACCAAATCTTTTAAAATTGATTATAATGTATCGGAACCGGCTCAAATAAATAAAATAAGTTGAGACCCTATCAATAAGTATTCACTTCTATTACGTGTACCGTTATACTCGTGACTTTTTATTTGTAAAAAATTAATGCCTATCTTTTTATGTACTAAATTATTAGATTGTTTTGCATGTTAATGATATATCTGTTATAACCAGTTCAAATGACTAAAATAAGTTGAGCCTAAGTGAAACTAACTGAATGTTGCTTCAACGACTAACCAAAAGTAACCAAATATATTAAAAATTTTCATAATGTATCGGAACCGGTTCAAATGACTAAAATAAGTTGAGACTATGCCGAACTAACCGAAAGTTGCTTCAACGACTAACCAAAACTAACCATATCTATTAAAATTGATTATATCGTATCGGAACCCGCTCAAATAAGTAAAATAATTTTAAACTAAGTAAAACTAACCGAAAGTTGATTAGACGACTAACCAAAACTCACCAAATCTATTAAAATTGATTACACTCTTTCTCTCTTATAACATCGATAAAGAAGTATTCACTTCCATCACGTGTAATGTGCTTCTCGCGACTTTTTGCCAATCTCGATGAATTATGGGGTTCCTAGAGTCCAAAAAACATTAAATTCTGAAAAAAACAAAATTGTGTCCCTGTGTGCGTGTCTCTGTCCGTCACACGACTTTTCTCCAAAACCATTAGGCCGATTTCTACCAGAATGATTATTTAGGTGTTTCGGGACAATATCTCCAGACGTTTTATAAATTTTTTCTTTAACATTACAATTAAGGATAGTTTATATAAAGAATAATATAAAAAAATTGGTTTTCACAAAAACGGCCTTAACGATTTTCATTAGATTTTCTATATGTTTACAATTTAGTAGGCAAATAATACGTACTACCCCGCTTTTCTGTGAAAAATCGGTGCAGTCCCTTTACTCTTGAGAAAAATGAACAAAATCGGAAACAGCTCCAACGATTTTCTTCAAAGTCTGTATACTTATTTACCAATTAGTAAGGCAAATAATATGCACTTATTTGTTTTTCTAGGGAAAATAAGATAAAGCCACTTTACTAGTGAAATATTGACCTTCCAATTTTTCCCAGTTCTGTGGCGGAGCTATGTTCCACCTTTTTTTTTTAATTCCAATAAGCGAAAAATTAGTACCGTTTATTTAAGAATTTTTCCAAACCATCAGTGTTTTTCAAATTCACAGATATCCGTTTTGATGAGTTTTCAGCATATGGGCTTTAGTTTTAATTTTAAAACCATTCCAAATAATAATGTCCTGTTGAATCCTATCATATCAAAATACTCCGCTATATTAACGCTGCCAGATATTTCATTAATATGCAAATTTATCTATTAATATAGTAGGTATATGAAAAGATAGGTATTCATATTTACAAATAGAAAAGTCACGAGTATCACAGTATGGTTACGATACCACAGCTTACCAAACAATCAGCTAGCCGACTCTCCTGTCAAAGTGAAAATAAAAATCTGACGTCGCCGACGCCATTACGGGTTAAAACACAGGGCCGGAATAAGGAGTATTCAATTTTAAATAGACAGGATTGGAGTTTTGATATTATATCTTATTTTTTTTTTTAGTTTTATCGTTGATTGGATGCAATCAACGCTTTTAGTTAATTTTTATTTGTGTACCTACATTCGCGCCGAACAAAAAAAATAGATATTAACTTTTTGTTTTAAATATAGGTACCTATACTTAGTTTTTTTTATATAAGATACTGTCTTAAGCGGGAAGAAAGGAAATATAAACCACTGAAATCATAGAAATATTGATTTATTTTACAAAAATAACTATTTAAGGTATAACATAGGTTTGTCATCAAATCTCTTTTTTTATTAAGGCTACTATACTAGAATATTTACCTGGAGTAATGAGCACGTTCCCAATAATTTTAATCTTCTTGGAAGAAACTTCTGGTTTTTGCAAAATAACGGGCTCCCAAGAACAATAGGAGTGATAATTTTTTGAGGATCCCTCGAATGCTTTAAAAAGCGTAGCTATACTGCATTGTGGTTTAAACGACAAAACTGGCTGTTGGTAAACATTTTTGGCTCGAAATGGATACTGCAAAGCCTGTAGTTTTGATAAAGTCTGTCACTGTCGATATTTAGCAAGTTTTCTCTTTGACTACTTATGAGCCATGTCCTTGCCCTAAGACAACATTATTACATTATACATAAAAGTACGCAAATGTAAAACAACCTTTTTTAAGCGATTTGGAGGTACATGTATTTGAAGGTAATATTTAATATAATTTAAGGTTTGAAAAGCGATGGATATGAGTTTTAAACTATGTTAATTTGGCACATGGTGTCCCTTTGAAGAGGGGCCTATAGCTTATCTCGAAAACAACGGGGGTTGCAAAAGAAAAACTAAATACCAAAGTTGTTCCTAGAAAAATTTTCTTTATTTTTTTTTGTATTTTTTTAATTGTTACTTTTTTATATACAGGGTGGTCAAACAAAGTTAAATTTTTTAATGAAACACCCTATATTTTATTACATTTTTGGATTCTACTTAAAATTCTCAGAATATTTGATGTAGAGATAGTACTTTCACAGCTATAAACAGTTGAAAATCGGTACTTTGGCTAAGTTTCACCTTGGTAGCAAAAAGACCATTAGAGATGAAGTAAAGTTAATTTCACATTCCGAGGTACCAGATTTGGTACCCATTGTACCACCTGCCAGTTAGTACCGTCAGATAGCTCTTGAAAAGTTAAGATAGGAATGTGGAATTCAGTTTGCTCAATTTTTAATGGTATACTTGATACCAGGGTGAAAAGTAACCAAAGTACCGATTTTTAACTGTTTATAGCTGTGAAAGTACCTACTAACTCTAGAGGTATAACATCATACATCAAATATGCTTAGAATTTTAAATAGATTCCAAAAATGTAATAAAATATAGGGCGTTTCATTGAAAAAAATATAACTTTGTTTGATCACCCTGTATATAAAAAAGTGTAGATTAAAAAATATAAAAAAATAAACATTATTTTACTAGGAACAACTTTTGTATTTAATTTTATTTTGCAACCCCCATCGTTTTCGAATTAAGTTATAGGCCCCTCTTAAACGTGCCACCCTGTACAATATTTGTTTTTTCTACAGCCGTGCGCAAAATAACTAATTAGTCATTTCAAATGAAATCGCAAAATCGACGAACGCCGCGGCATCCTTATTTTATGCTCTAAAGCGTACATGGAAAAGAATATTCTCACTTTTTCCGTCGAGTGTGCTATGGATAGTGACGCCAACCAAAAGTATAAATAAATGACAGTCGTGCATTTGTTACAATGGATGCTGGCACTCCTGCTCTAAATATGCCCAATATAATATGCGAAAAATGACATGTCATTTGCATATTTCAGAATAAGTAGAGAGAAAAATGTGCATTTAATTTAAAAAAATGCGGCGATAGAAAAAGTTCTGTGTATTTTTTGAGCGGGAAGTAAGATTGCCATTTTCGAAAGGATAACGCGCTCCGCGGTACTATTCTTTCTCAAGCGGCAATCCGTTACTTTACGCTCTAAAAACACAAATAACTACTAAAATAATTAATTTGTTTAAGGTAATTTGTAACATAATCTTCATTTAAGAATAAACAATATCATAGTAAGAAGTATTACATTCAAAATTAATTACATTCCACTAAAAACAGCTATGCTTACATTAATGAAATATATTTCTAGGCTACAATAGGACATCATTTTTAAGATGCTTGTCAAAAAAACTTACCTAATGGCATCTTTGGGGAAATCTAAAAGAACTTATTTTCTTGTTAGATTCATAACTTTTCGCACTGCAGTTTTTAGCGGCACAAACGTGTCCACCTCGCGGTTTATCCATTTCTATTATATACAAGCACAGATAGATATTATAAAATAAGTAGTTTGTTCAAGAACGTATGTACACTGTTAATTACTATAACTAGAAAATATATATACCTAAACTGAAACTACGACACTGGTTAACACAAACAACTCATCTGACACGACCACGAGCGACGAGCCAACACTGTCGAATTTGATAGATTTTAACCCAGAATGGCGGCCTGCGCGAGGAAATGCGCATATCGTTCAAATGTTAAGAGTTGGATAGCTGATTGTTTGGTAAGCTGTGACGATACGTTATAATAAATTTTAATAGATTAGGTTAGTTTTGATTAGTCGTCCAAGTGTGGTACTTCGTATCTACTTATTTTACTTAGTCATTTGAACCGGTTCCGATACGTTATAATCAATTTTAATAGATTTGGTTAGTTTTGGTTAGTCGTTCAATCCATGTTCGGTTAGTTATTTATACTGGCGTTTTCAGCGATTTAATCATTCCTAAGATCTTAAAGATGCTAATAAATAAAACTACTTATTTTCTAACCAATATATTTATTTTGCCAAATTATTAACTTATGGTTTTGGGTTACTCTCTATTAACCGATTTTAGTGTATAATATAAGTTAACTCGTCCAAAAATCCATTAAAACACGAAACACTCAACAAAGGAAAATCCATCCAAAGTATAACCCCGCATTTCCAACAGCTAGAATTTTACCATATTTTAGACGATCCGTTTACTACAGCCGAGCCGTAGCGCCTACACTGGCGAATTTCGGCGGAATTTCGGAAGATGGAGCGCTGGCGATGCAGTACGAAAAATTAATATAGTTGCACTGCATCGCTACTGATTCGCGTTCGCTGCAAATCGCTCACCTAGGACGCCCCGTTAGCCAACTGTTGCG